>CAUEGR010000008.1:0-20000 GCA_958496245.1 Perizoma flavofasciatum
GCTGTTCCAGCTGCTGGAGGTGCTGGGAACCACCAATATTCAAGGAAATGATGTAAAATGCGTTATTTTCTTACGAAAATTGTCAAAAATCACGCAATTTCCAAGAATATCGGTGTTTCTCCCTGTGAAATGGACCCTGGGACCACGGATACACACCGCAACCACACGCGGGCACGCAGAACGATCGTGATTGAGACGAGATTAGCTCAACTTACTTGTAAAAACTTAGATAAAATGTATGTTTTAATTTTGAAAAATAACAATGTAAATACTAGTAAAACTCTGCAAATGTTGAGAAACGCAGGTAATTTAATTAATTATATAGGCAGGGGATTCGTTTGCTCTGCGAATGGTGTATAAAACACGATTATTTAGAAAAATATTTTTCTCAAAGTTTCACGAAATGTATGGAAATCGTCGGAGGTACCAAGACTTTTGCCTAGAAAAATTTTTGAAGATTCTAACTTTTTGCGATTTCTCGTCTCTAATTTGATTTTTTATGTTGCAGGTGCGCGCGGGGACGTCGGGCGATGCTGTTCCAGCTGCTGGAGGTGCTGGGAACCACCAATATTCAAGGAAATGATGTAAAATGCGTTATTTTCTTACGAAAATTGTCAAAAATCACGCAATTTCCAAGAATATCGGTGTTTCTCCTGTGAAATGGACCCTGGGACCACGGATACACACCGCAACCACACGCGGGCACGCAGAACGATCGTGATTGAGACGAGATTAGCTCAACTTACTTGTAAAAACTTAGATAAAATGTATGTTTTAATTTTGAAAAATAACAATGTAAATACTAGTAAAACTCTGCAAATGTTGAGAAACGCAGGTAATTTAATTAATTATATAGGCAGGGGATTCGTTTGCTCTGCGAATGGTGTATAAAACACGATTATTTAGAAAAATATTTTTCTCAAAGTTTCACGAAATGTATGGAAATCGTCGGAGGTACCAAGACTTTTGCCTAGAAAAATTTTTGAAGATTCTAACTTTTTGCGATTTCTCGTCTCTAATTTGATTTTTTATGTTGCAGGTGCGCGCGGGGACGTCGGGCGATGCTGTTCCAGCTGCTGGAGGTGCTGGGAACCACCAATATTCAAGGAAATGATGTAAAATGCGTTATTTTCTTACGAAAATTGTCAAAAATCACGCAATTTCCAAGAATATCGGTGTTTCTCCTGTGAAATGGACCCTGGGACCACGGATACACACCGCAACCACACGCGGGCACGCAGAACGATCGTGATTGAGACGAGATTAGCTCAACTTACTTGTAAAAACTTAGATAAAATGTATGTTTTAATTTTGAAAAATAACAATGTAAATACTAGTAAAACTCTGCAAATGTTGAGAAACGCAGGTAATTTAATTAATTATATAGGCAGGGGATTCGTTTGCTCTGCGAATGGTGTATAAAACACGATTATTTAGAAAAATATTTTTCTCAAAGTTTCACGAAATGTATGGAAATCGTCGGAGGTACCAAGACTTTTGCCTAGAAAAATTTTTGAAGATTCTAACTTTTTTGCGATTTCTCGTCTCTAATTTGATTTTTTATGTTGCAGGTGCGCGCGGGGACGTCGGGCGATGCTGTTCCAGCTGCTGGAGGTGCTGGGAACCACCAATATTCAAGGAAATGATGTAAAATGCGTTATTTTCTTACGAAAATTGTCAAAAATCACGCAATTTCCAAGAATATCGGTGTTTCTCCTGTGAAATGGACCCTGGACCACGGATACACACCGCAACCACACGCGGGCACGCAGAACGATCGTGATTGAGACGAGATTAGCTCAACTTACTTGTAAAAACTTAGATAAAATGTATGTTTTAATTTTGAAAAATAACAATGTAAATACTAGTAAAACTCTGCAAATGTTGAGAAACGCAGGTAATTTAATTAATTATATAGGCAGGGGATTCGTTTGCTCTGCGAATGGTGTATAAAACACGATTATTTAGAAAAATATTTTTCTCAAAGTTTCACGAAATGTATGGAAATCGTCGGAGGTACCAAGACTTTTGCCTAGAAAAATTTTTGAAGATTCTAACTTTTTTGCGATTTCTCGTCTCTAATTTGATTTTTTATGTTGCAGGTGCGCGCGGGGACGTCGGGCGATGCTGTTCCAGCTGCTGGAGGTGCTGGGAACCACCAATATTCAAGGAAATGATGTAAAATGCGTTATTTTCTTACGAAAATTGTCAAAAATCACGCAATTTCCAAGAATATCGGTGTTTCTCCTGTGAAATGGACCCTGGGACCACGGATACACACCGCAACCACACGCGGGCACGCAGAACGATCGTGATTGAGACGAGATTAGCTCAACTTACTTGTAAAAACTTAGATAAAATGTATGTTTTAATTTTGAAAAATAACAATGTAAATACTAGTAAAACTCTGCAAATGTTGAGAAACGCAGGTAATTTAATTAATTATATAGGCAGGGGATTCGTTTGCTCTGCGAATGGTGTATAAAACACGATTATTTAGAAAAATATTTTTCTCAAAGTTTCACGAAATGTATGGAAATCGTCGGAGGTACCAAGACTTTTGCCTAGAAAAATTTTGAAGATTCTAACTTTTTTGCGATTTCTCGTCTCTAATTTGATTTTTTATGTTGCAGGTGCGCGCGGGGGACGTCGGGCGATGCTGTTCCAGCTGCTGGAGGTGCTGGGAACCACCAATATTCAAGGAAATGATGTAAAATGCGTTATTTTCTTACGAAAATTGTCAAAAATCACGCAATTTCCAAGAATATCGGTGTTTCTCCTGTGAAATGGACCCTGGGACCACGGATACACACCGCAACCACACGCGGGCACGCAGAACGATCGTGATTGAGACGAGATTAGCTCAACTTACTTGTAAAAACTTAGATAAAATGTATGTTTTAATTTTGAAAAATAACAATGTAAATACTAGTAAAACTCTGCAAATGTTGAGAAACGCAGGTAATTTAATTAATTATATAGGCAGGGGATTCGTTTGCTCTGCGAATGGTGTATAAAACACGATTATTTAGAAAAATATTTTTCTCAAAGTTTCACGAAATGTATGGAAATCGTCGGAGGTACCAAGACTTTTGCCTAGAAAAATTTTTGAAGATTCTAACTTTTTTGCGATTTCTCGTCTCTAATTTGATTTTTTATGTTGCAGGTGCGCGCGGGGACGTCGGGCGATGCTGTTCCAGCTGCTGGAGGTGCTGGGAACCACCAATATTCAAGGAAATGATGTAAAATGCGTTATTTTCTTACGAAAATTGTCAAAAATCACGCAATTTCCAAGAATATCGGTGTTTCTCCTGTGAAATGGACCCTGGGACCACGGATACAACACCGCAACCACACGCGGGCACGCAGAACGATCGTGATTGAGACGAGATTAGCTCAACTTACTTGTAAAAACTTAGATAAAATGTATGTTTTAATTTTGAAAAATAACAATGTAAATACTAGTAAAACTCTGCAAATGTTGAGAAACGCAGGTAATTTAATTAATTATATAGGCAGGGGATTCGTTTGCTCTGCGAATGGTGTATAAAACACGATTATTTAGAAAAATATTTTTCTCAAAGTTTCACGAAATGTATGGAAATCGTCGGAGGTACCAAGACTTTTGCCTAGAAAAATTTTTGAAGATTCTAACTTTTTTGCGATTTCTCGTCTCTAATTTGATTTTTTATGTTGCAGGTGCGCGCGGGGACGTCGGGCGATGCTGTTCCAGCTGCTGGAGGTGCTGGGAACCACCAATATTCAAGGAAATGATGTAAAATGCGTTATTTTCTTACGAAAATTGTCAAAAATCACGCAATTTCCAAGAATATCGGTGTTTCTCCTGTGAAATGGACCCTGGGACCACGGATACACACCGCAACCACACGCGGGCACGCAGAACGATCGTGATTGAGACGAGATTAGCTCAACTTACTTGTAAAAACTTAGATAAAATGTATGTTTTAATTTTGAAAAATAACAATGTAAATACTAGTAAAACTCTGCAAATGTTGAGAAACGCAGGTAATTTAATTAATTATATAGGCAGGGGATTCGTTTGCTCTGCGAATGGTGTATAAAACACGATTATTTAGAAAAATATTTTTCTCAAAGTTTCACGAAATGTATGGAAATCGTCGGAGGTACCAAGACTTTTGCCTAGAAAAATTTTTGAAGATTCTAACTTTTTTGCGATTTCTCGTCTCTAATTTGATTTTTTATGTTGCAGGTGCGCGCGGGGACGTCGGGCGATGCTGTTCCAGCTGCTGGAGGTGCTGGGAACCACCAATATTCAAGGAAATGATGTAAAATGCGTTATTTTCTTACGAAAATTGTCAAAAATCACGCAATTTCCAAGAATATCGGTGTTTCTCCTGTGAAATGGGACCCTGGGACCACGGATACACACCGCAACCACACGCGGGCACGCAGAACGATCGTGATTGAGACGAGATTAGCTCAACTTACTTGTAAAAACTTAGATAAAATGTATGTTTTAATTTTGAAAAATAACAATGTAAATACTAGTAAAACTCTGCAAATGTTGAGAAACGCAGGTAATTTAATTAATTATATAGGCAGGGGATTCGTTTGCTCTGCGAATGGTGTATAAAACAACGATTATTTAGAAAAATATTTTTCTCAAAGTTTCACGAAATGTATGGAAATCGTCGGAGGTACCAAGACTTTTGCCTAGAAAAATTTTTGAAGATTCTAACTTTTTTGCGATTTCTCGTCTCTAATTTGATTTTTTATGTTGCAGGTGCGCGCGGGGACGTCGGGCGATGCTGTTCCAGCTGCTGGAGGTGCTGGGAACCACCAATATTCAAGGAAATGATGTAAAATGCGTTATTTTCTTACGAAAATTGTCAAAAATCACGCAATTTCCAAGAATATCGGTGTTTCTCCTGTGAAATGGACCCTGGGACCACGGATACACACCGCAACCACACGCGGGCACGCAGAACGATCGTGATTGAGACGAGATTAGCTCAACTTACTTGTAAAAACTTAGATAAAATGTATGTTTTAATTTTGAAAAATAACAATGTAAATACTAGTAAAACTCTGCAAATGTTGAGAAACGCAGGTAATTTAATTAATTATATAGGCAGGGGATTCGTTTGCTCTGCGAATGGTGTATAAAACACGATTATTTAGAAAAATATTTTTCTCAAAGTTTCACGAAATGTATGGAAATCGTCGGAGGTACCAAGACTTTTGCCTAGAAAAATTTTGAAGATTCTAACTTTTTTGCGATTTCTCGTCTCTAATTTGATTTTTTATGTTGCAGGTGCGCGCGGGGACGTCGGGCGATGCTGTTCCAGCTGCTGGAGGTGCTGGGAACCACCAATATTCAAGGAAATGATGTAAAATGCGTTATTTTCTTACGAAATTGTCAAAAATCACGCAATTTCCAAGAATATCGGTGTTTCTCCTGTGAAATGGACCCTGGGACCACGGATACACACCGCAACCACACGCGGGCACGCAGAACGATCGTGATTGAGACGAGATTAGCTCAACTTACTTGTAAAAACTTAGATAAAATGTATGTTTTAATTTTGAAAAATAACAATGTAAATACTAGTAAAACTCTGCAAATGTTGAGAAACGCAGGTAATTTAATTAATTATATAGGCAGGGGATTCGTTTGCTCTGCGAATGGTGTATAAAACACGATTATTTAGAAAAATATTTTTCTCAAAGTTTCACGAAATGTATGGAAATCGTCGGAGGTACCAAGACTTTTGCCTAGAAAAATTTTTGAAGATTCTAACTTTTTTGCGATTTCTCGTCTCTAATTTGATTTTTTATGTTGCAGGTGCGCGCGGGGACGTCGGGCGATGCTGTTCCAGCTGCTGGAGGTGCTGGGAACCACCAATATTCAAGGAAATGATGTAAAATGCGTTATTTTCTTACGAAAATTGTCAAAAATCACGCAATTTCCAAGAATATCGGTGTTTCTCCTGTGAAATGGACCCTGGGACCACGGATACACACCGCAACCACACGCGGGCACGCAGAACGATCGTGATTGAGACGAGATTAGCTCAACTTACTTGTAAAAACTTAGATAAAATGTATGTTTTAATTTTGAAAAATAACAATGTAAATACTAGTAAAACTCTGCAAATGTTGAGAAACGCAGGTAATTTAATTAATTATATAGGCAGGGGATTCGTTTGCTCTGCGAATGGTGTATAAAACACGATTATTTAGAAAAATATTTTTCTCAAAGTTTCACGAAATGTATGGAAATCGTCGGAGGTACCAAGACTTTTGCCTAGAAAAATTTTTGAAGATTCTAACTTTTTTGCGATTTCTCGTCTCTAATTTGATTTTTTATGTTGCAGGTGCGCGCGGGGACGTCGGGCGATGCTGTTCCAGCTGCTGGAGGTGCTGGGAACCACCAATATTCAAGGAAATGATGTAAAATGCGTTATTTTCTTACGAAAATTGTCAAAAATCACGCAATTTCCAAGAATATCGGTGTTTCTCCTGTGAAATGGACCCTGGGACCACGGATACACACCGCAACCACACGCGGGCACGCAGAACGATCGTGATTGAGACGAGATTAGCTCAACTTACTTGTAAAAACTTAGATAAAATGTATGTTTTAATTTTGAAAAATAACAATGTAAATACTAGTAAAACTCTGCAAATGTTGAGAAACGCAGGTAATTTAATTAATTATATAGGCAGGGGATTCGTTTGCTCTGCGAATGGTGTATAAAACACGATTATTTAGAAAAATATTTTTCTCAAAGTTTCACGAAATGTATGGAAATCGTCGGAGGTACCAAGACTTTTGCCTAGAAAAATTTTTGAAGATTCTAACTTTTTTGCGATTTCTCGTCTCTAATTTGATTTTTTATGTTGCAGGTGCGCGCGGGGACGTCGGGCGATGCTGTTCCAGCTGCTGGAGGTGCTGGGAACCACCAATATTCAAGGAAATGATGTAAAATGCGTTATTTTCTTACGAAAATTGTCAAAAATCACGCAATTTCCAAGAATATCGGTGTTTCTCCTGTGAAATGGACCCTGGGACCACGGATACACACCGCAACCACACGCGGGCACGCAGAACGATCGTGATTGAGACGAGATTAGCTCAACTTACTTGTAAAAACTTAGATAAAATGTATGTTTTAATTTTGAAAAATAACAATGTAAATACTAGTAAAACTCTGCAAATGTTGAGAAACGCAGGTAATTTAATTAATTATATAGGCAGGGGATTCGTTTGCTCTGCGAATGGTGTATAAAACACGATTATTTAGAAAAATATTTTTCTCAAAGTTTCACGAAATGTATGGAAATCGTCGGAGGTACCAAGACTTTTGCCTAGAAAAATTTTTGAAGATTCTAACTTTTTTGCGATTTCTCGTCTCTAATTTGATTTTTTATGTTGCAGGTGCGCGCGGGGACGTCGGGCGATGCTGTTCCAGCTGCTGGAGGTGCTGGGAACCACCAATATTCAAGGAAATGATGTAAAATGCGTTATTTTCTTACGAAAATTGTCAAAAATCACGCAATTTCCAAGAATATCGGTGTTTCTCCTGTGAAATGGACCCTGGGACCACGGATACACACCGCAACCACACGCGGGCACGCAGAACGATCGTGATTGAGACGAGATTAGCTCAACTTACTTGTAAAAACTTAGATAAAATGTATGTTTTAATTTTGAAAAATAACAATGTAAATACTAGTAAAACTCTGCAAATGTTGAGAAACGCAGGTAATTTAATTAATTATATAGGCAGGGGATTCGTTTGCTCTGCGAATGGTGTATAAAACACGATTATTTAGAAAAATATTTTTCTCAAAGTTTCACGAAATGTATGGAAATCGTCGGAGGTACCAAGACTTTTGCCTAGAAAAATTTTTGAAGATTCTAACTTTTTTGCGATTTCTCGTCTCTAATTTGATTTTTTATGTTGCAGGTGCGCGCGGGGACGTCGGGCGATGCTGTTCCAGCTGCTGGAGGTGCTGGGAACCACCAATATTCAAGGAAATGATGTAAAATGCGTTATTTTCTTACGAAAATTGTCAAAAATCACGCAATTTCCAAGAATATCGGTGTTTCTCCTGTGAAATGGACCCTGGGACCACGGATACACACCGCAACCACACGCGGGCACGCAGAACGATCGTGATTGAGACGAGATTAGCTCAACTTACTTGTAAAAACTTAGATAAAATGTATGTTTTAATTTTGAAAAATAACAATGTAAATACTAGTAAAACTCTGCAAATGTTGAGAAACGCAGGTAATTTAATTAATTATATAGGCAGGGGATTCGTTTGCTCTGCGAATGGTGTATAAAACACGATTATTTAGAAAAATATTTTTCTCAAAGTTTCACGAAATGTATGGAAATCGTCGGAGGTACCAAGACTTTTGCCTAGAAAAATTTTTGAAGATTCTAACTTTTTTGCGATTTCTCGTCTCTAATTTGATTTTTTATGTTGCAGGTGCGCGCGGGGACGTCGGGCGATGCTGTTCCAGCTGCTGGAGGTGCTGGGAACCACCAATATTCAAGGAAATGATGTAAAATGCGTTATTTTCTTACGAAAATTGTCAAAAATCACGCAATTTCCAAGAATATCGGTGTTTCTCCTGTGAAATGGACCCTGGGACCACGGATACACACCGCAACCACACGCGGGCACGCAGAACGATCGTGATTGAGACGAGATTAGCTCAACTTACTTGTAAAAACTTAGATAAAATGTATGTTTTAATTTTGAAAAATAACAATGTAAATACTAGTAAAACTCTGCAAATGTTGAGAAACGCAGGTAATTTAATTAATTATATAGGCAGGGGATTCGTTTGCTCTGCGAATGGTGTATAAAACACGATTATTTAGAAAAATATTTTTCTCAAAGTTTCACGAAATGTATGGAAATCGTCGGAGGTACCAAGACTTTTGCCTAGAAAAATTTTTGAAGATTCTAACTTTTTTGCGATTTCTCGTCTCTAATTTGATTTTTTATGTTGCAGGTGCGCGCGGGGACGTCGGGCGATGCTGTTCCAGCTGCTGGAGGTGCTGGGAACCACCAATATTCAAGGAAATGATGTAAAATGCGTTATTTTCTTACGAAAATTGTCAAAAATCACGCAATTTCCAAGAATATCGGTGTTTCTCCTGTGAAATGGACCCTGGGACCACGGATACACACCGCAACCACACGCGGGCACGCAGAACGATCGTGATTGAGACGAGATTAGCTCAACTTACTTGTAAAAACTTAGATAAAATGTATGTTTTAATTTTGAAAAATAACAATGTAAATACTAGTAAAACTCTGCAAATGTTGAGAAACGCAGGTAATTTAATTAATTATATAGGCAGGGGATTCGTTTGCTCTGCGAATGGTGTATAAAACACGATTATTTAGAAAAATATTTTTCTCAAAGTTTCACGAAATGTATGGAAATCGTCGGAGGTACCAAGACTTTTGCCTAGAAAAATTTTTGAAGATTCTAACTTTTTTGCGATTTCTCGTCTCTAATTTGATTTTTTATGTTGCAGGTGCGCGCGGGGACGTCGGGCGATGCTGTTCCAGCTGCTGGAGGTGCTGGGAACCACCAATATTCAAGGAAATGATGTAAAATGCGTTATTTTCTTACGAAAATTGTCAAAAATCACGCAATTTCCAAGAATATCGGTGTTTCTCCTGTGAAATGGACCCTGGGACCACGGATACACACCGCAACCACACGCGGGCACGCAGAACGATCGTGATTGAGACGAGATTAGCTCAACTTACTTGTAAAAACTTAGATAAAATGTATGTTTTAATTTTGAAAAATAACAATGTAAATACTAGTAAAACTCTGCAAATGTTGAGAAACGCAGGTAATTTAATTAATTATATAGGCAGGGGATTCGTTTGCTCTGCGAATGGTGTATAAAACACGATTATTTAGAAAAATATTTTTCTCAAAGTTTCACGAAATGTATGGAAATCGTCGGAGGTACCAAGACTTTTGCCTAGAAAAATTTTTGAAGATTCTAACTTTTTTGCGATTTCTCGTCTCTAATTTGATTTTTTATGTTGCAGGTGCGCGCGGGGACGTCGGGCGATGCTGTTCCAGCTGCTGGAGGTGCTGGGAACCACCAATATTCAAGGAAATGATGTAAAATGCGTTATTTTCTTACGAAAATTGTCAAAAATCACGCAATTTCCAAGAATATCGGTGTTTCTCCTGTGAAATGGACCCTGGGACCACGGATACACACCGCAACCACACGCGGGCACGCAGAACGATCGTGATTGAGACGAGATTAGCTCAACTTACTTGTAAAAACTTAGATAAAATGTATGTTTTAATTTTGAAAAATAACAATGTAAATACTAGTAAAACTCTGCAAATGTTGAGAAACGCAGGTAATTTAATTAATTATATAGGCAGGGGATTCGTTTGCTCTGCGAATGGTGTATAAAACACGATTATTTAGAAAAATATTTTTCTCAAAGTTTCACGAAATGTATGGAAATCGTCGGAGGTACCAAGACTTTTGCCTAGAAAAATTTTTGAAGATTCTAACTTTTTTGCGATTTCTCGTCTCTAATTTGATTTTTTATGTTGCAGGTGCGCGCGGGGACGTCGGGCGATGCTGTTCCAGCTGCTGGAGGTGCTGGGAACCACCAATATTCAAGGAAATGATGTAAAATGCGTTATTTTCTTACGAAAATTGTCAAAAATCACGCAATTTCCAAGAATATCGGTGTTTCTCCTGTGAAATGGACCCTGGGACCACGGATACACACCGCAACCACACGCGGGCACGCAGAACGATCGTGATTGAGACGAGATTAGCTCAACTTACTTGTAAAAACTTAGATAAAATGTATGTTTTAATTTTGAAAAATAACAATGTAAATACTAGTAAAACTCTGCAAATGTTGAGAAACGCAGGTAATTTAATTAATTATATAGGCAGGGGATTCGTTTGCTCTGCGAATGGTGTATAAAACACGATTATTTAGAAAAATATTTTTCTCAAAGTTTCACGAAATGTATGGAAATCGTCGGAGGTACCAAGACTTTTGCCTAGAAAAATTTTTGAAGATTCTAACTTTTTTGCGATTTCTCGTCTCTAATTTGATTTTTTATGTTGCAGGTGCGCGCGGGGACGTCGGGCGATGCTGTTCCAGCTGCTGGAGGTGCTGGGAACCACCAATATTCAAGGAAATGATGTAAAATGCGTTATTTTCTTACGAAAATTGTCAAAAATCACGCAATTTCCAAGAATATCGGTGTTTCTCCTGTGAAATGGACCCTGGGACCACGGATACACACCGCAACCACACGCGGGCACGCAGAACGATCGTGATTGAGACGAGATTAGCTCAACTTACTTGTAAAAACTTAGATAAAATGTATGTTTTAATTTTGAAAAATAACAATGTAAATACTAGTAAAACTCTGCAAATGTTGAGAAACGCAGGTAATTTAATTAATTATATAGGCAGGGGATTCGTTTGCTCTGCGAATGGTGTATAAAACACGATTATTTAGAAAAATATTTTTCTCAAAGTTTCACGAAATGTATGGAAATCGTCGGAGGTACCAAGACTTTTGCCTAGAAAAATTTTTGAAGATTCTAACTTTTTTGCGATTTCTCGTCTCTAATTTGATTTTTTATGTTGCAGGTGCGCGCGGGGACGTCGGGCGATGCTGTTCCAGCTGCTGGAGGTGCTGGGAACCACCAATATTCAAGGAAATGATGTAAAATGCGTTATTTTCTTACGAAAATTGTCAAAAATCACGCAATTTCCAAGAATATCGGTGTTTCTCCTGTGAAATGGACCCTGGGACCACGGATACACACCGCAACCACACGCGGGCACGCAGAACGATCGTGATTGAGACGAGATTAGCTCAACTTACTTGTAAAAACTTAGATAAAATGTATGTTTTAATTTTGAAAAATAACAATGTAAATACTAGTAAAACTCTGCAAATGTTGAGAAACGCAGGTAATTTAATTAATTATATAGGCAGGGGATTCGTTTGCTCTGCGAATGGTGTATAAAACACGATTATTTAGAAAAATATTTTTCTCAAAGTTTCACGAAATGTATGGAAATCGTCGGAGGTACCAAGACTTTTGCCTAGAAAAATTTTTGAAGATTCTAACTTTTTTGCGATTTCTCGTCTCTAATTTGATTTTTTATGTTGCAGGTGCGCGCGGGGACGTCGGGCGATGCTGTTCCAGCTGCTGGAGGTGCTGGGAACCACCAATATTCAAGGAAATGATGTAAAATGCGTTATTTTCTTACGAAAATTGTCAAAAATCACGCAATTTCCAAGAATATCGGTGTTTCTCCTGTGAAATGGACCCTGGGACCACGGATACACACCGCAACCACACGCGGGCACGCAGAACGATCGTGATTGAGACGAGATTAGCTCAACTTACTTGTAAAAACTTAGATAAAATGTATGTTTTAATTTTGAAAAATAACAATGTAAATACTAGTAAAACTCTGCAAATGTTGAGAAACGCAGGTAATTTAATTAATTATATAGGCAGGGGATTCGTTTGCTCTGCGAATGGTGTATAAAACACGATTATTTAGAAAAATATTTTTCTCAAAGTTTCACGAAATGTATGGAAATCGTCGGAGGTACCAAGACTTTTGCCTAGAAAAATTTTTGAAGATTCTAACTTTTTTGCGATTTCTCGTCTCTAATTTGATTTTTTATGTTGCAGGTGCGCGCGGGGACGTCGGGCGATGCTGTTCCAGCTGCTGGAGGTGCTGGGAACCACCAATATTCAAGGAAATGATGTAAAATGCGTTATTTTCTTACGAAAATTGTCAAAAATCACGCAATTTCCAAGAATATCGGTGTTTCTCCTGTGAAATGGACCCTGGGACCACGGATACACACCGCAACCACACGCGGGCACGCAGAACGATCGTGATTGAGACGAGATTAGCTCAACTTACTTGTAAAAACTTAGATAAAATGTATGTTTTAATTTTGAAAAATAACAATGTAAATACTAGTAAAACTCTGCAAATGTTGAGAAACGCAGGTAATTTAATTAATTATATAGGCAGGGGATTCGTTTGCTCTGCGAATGGTGTATAAAACACGATTATTTAGAAAAATATTTTTCTCAAAGTTTCACGAAATGTATGGAAATCGTCGGAGGTACCAAGACTTTTGCCTAGAAAAATTTTTGAAGATTCTAACTTTTTTGCGATTTCTCGTCTCTAATTTGATTTTTTATGTTGCAGGTGCGCGCGGGGACGTCGGGCGATGCTGTTCCAGCTGCTGGAGGTGCTGGGAACCACCAATATTCAAGGAAATGATGTAAAATGCGTTATTTTCTTACGAAAATTGTCAAAAATCACGCAATTTCCAAGAATATCGGTGTTTCTCCTGTGAAATGGACCCTGGGACCACGGATACACACCGCAACCACACGCGGGCACGCAGAACGATCGTGATTGAGACGAGATTAGCTCAACTTACTTGTAAAAACTTAGATAAAATGTATGTTTTAATTTTGAAAAATAACAATGTAAATACTAGTAAAACTCTGCAAATGTTGAGAAACGCAGGTAATTTAATTAATTATATAGGCAGGGGATTCGTTTGCTCTGCGAATGGTGTATAAAACACGATTATTTAGAAAAATATTTTTCTCAAAGTTTCACGAAATGTATGGAAATCGTCGGAGGTACCAAGACTTTTGCCTAGAAAAATTTTTGAAGATTCTAACTTTTTTGCGATTTCTCGTCTCTAATTTGATTTTTTATGTTGCAGGTGCGCGCGGGGACGTCGGGCGATGCTGTTCCAGCTGCTGGAGGTGCTGGGAACCACCAATATTCAAGGAAATGATGTAAAATGCGTTATTTTCTTACGAAAATTGTCAAAAATCACGCAATTTCCAAGAATATCGGTGTTTCTCCTGTGAAATGGACCCTGGGACCACGGATACACACCGCAACCACACGCGGGCACGCAGAACGATCGTGATTGAGACGAGATTAGCTCAACTTACTTGTAAAAACTTAGATAAAATGTATGTTTTAATTTTGAAAAATAACAATGTAAATACTAGTAAAACTCTGCAAATGTTGAGAAACGCAGGTAATTTAATTAATTATATAGGCAGGGGATTCGTTTGCTCTGCGAATGGTGTATAAAACACGATTATTTAGAAAAATATTTTTCTCAAAGTTTCACGAAATGTATGGAAATCGTCGGAGGTACCAAGACTTTTGCCTAGAAAAATTTTTGAAGATTCTAACTTTTTTGCGATTTCTCGTCTCTAATTTGATTTTTTATGTTGCAGGTGCGCGCGGGGACGTCGGGCGATGCTGTTCCAGCTGCTGGAGGTGCTGGGAACCACCAATATTCAAGGAAATGATGTAAAATGCGTTATTTTCTTACGAAAATTGTCAAAAATCACGCAATTTCCAAGAATATCGGTGTTTCTCCTGTGAAATGGACCCTGGGACCACGGATACACACCGCAACCACACGCGGGCACGCAGAACGATCGTGATTGAGACGAGATTAGCTCAACTTACTTGTAAAAACTTAGATAAAATGTATGTTTTAATTTTGAAAAATAACAATGTAAATACTAGTAAAACTCTGCAAATGTTGAGAAACGCAGGTAATTTAATTAATTATATAGGCAGGGGATTCGTTTGCTCTGCGAATGGTGTATAAAACACGATTATTTAGAAAAATATTTTTCTCAAAGTTTCACGAAATGTATGGAAATCGTCGGAGGTACCAAGACTTTTGCCTAGAAAAATTTTTGAAGATTCTAACTTTTTTGCGATTTCTCGTCTCTAATTTGATTTTTTATGTTGCAGGTGCGCGCGGGGACGTCGGGCGATGCTGTTCCAGCTGCTGGAGGTGCTGGGAACCACCAATATTCAAGGAAATGATGTAAAATGCGTTATTTTCTTACGAAAATTGTCAAAAATCACGCAATTTCCAAGAATATCGGTGTTTCTCCTGTGAAATGGACCCTGGGACCACGGATACACACCGCAACCACACGCGGGCACGCAGAACGATCGTGATTGAGACGAGATTAGCTCAACTTACTTGTAAAAACTTAGATAAAATGTATGTTTTAATTTTGAAAAATAACAATGTAAATACTAGTAAAACTCTGCAAATGTTGAGAAACGCAGGTAATTTAATTAATTATATAGGCAGGGGATTCGTTTGCTCTGCGAATGGTGTATAAAACACGATTATTTAGAAAAATATTTTTCTCAAAGTTTCACGAAATGTATGGAAATCGTCGGAGGTACCAAGACTTTTGCCTAGAAAAATTTTTGAAGATTCTAACTTTTTTGCGATTTCTCGTCTCTAATTTGATTTTTTATGTTGCAGGTGCGCGCGGGGACGTCGGGCGATGCTGTTCCAGCTGCTGGAGGTGCTGGGAACCACCAATATTCAAGGAAATGATGTAAAATGCGTTATTTTCTTACGAAAATTGTCAAAAATCACGCAATTTCCAAGAATATCGGTGTTTCTCCTGTGAAATGGACCCTGGGACCACGGATACACACCGCAACCACACGCGGGCACGCAGAACGATCGTGATTGAGACGAGATTAGCTCAACTTACTTGTAAAAACTTAGATAAAATGTATGTTTTAATTTTGAAAAATAACAATGTAAATACTAGTAAAACTCTGCAAATGTTGAGAAACGCAGGTAATTTAATTAATTATATAGGCAGGGGATTCGTTTGCTCTGCGAATGGTGTATAAAACACGATTATTTAGAAAAATATTTTTCTCAAAGTTTCACGAAATGTATGGAAATCGTCGGAGGTACCAAGACTTTTGCCTAGAAAAATTTTTGAAGATTCTAACTTTTTTGCGATTTCTCGTCTCTAATTTGATTTTTTATGTTGCAGGTGCGCGCGGGGACGTCGGGCGATGCTGTTCCAGCTGCTGGAGGTGCTGGGAACCACCAATATTCAAGGAAATGATGTAAAATGCGTTATTTTCTTACGAAAATTGTCAAAAATCACGCAATTTCCAAGAATATCGGTGTTTCTCCTGTGAAATGGACCCTGGGACCACGGATACACACCGCAACCACACGCGGGCACGCAGAACGATCGTGATTGAGACGAGATTAGCTCAACTTACTTGTAAAAACTTAGATAAAATGTATGTTTTAATTTTGAAAAATAACAATGTAAATACTAGTAAAACTCTGCAAATGTTGAGAAACGCAGGTAATTTAATTAATTATATAGGCAGGGGATTCGTTTGCTCTGCGAATGGTGTATAAATATCACCAGGAATAGGTTAGGTTAGGTTAGGTTAGGTTAGGTTTTTTTTTTTTTTTTTTTTTTTATAAATTCTGTCTTCTATTTTGAAGACAGTGCGAAGTTCCTCGGCCATTGGGCTGAGCCTGTGTTGACTTAAGTTTTATTTACTATTTGTTTCTCTTGTTTTTTGGGGTGGGGGATTTTGTTTTGTTTTATTTTCTTGTAAGTTATACTATTTATATATTTATCCATTTTAAACCGGATTTCAGTAATTTTATTCTATCATTTTATTATATAACTATGTTTAAATTTTCAATGTTTTATCTTTGACTATTAACTTTAGCTATGTTTTAAGTTTATTTTTGTTCTTTATGTATTTCTAATCTGTATCTGTATTTTCTGTTCTTCTGCTAAGGTGATTTTAACGCTAGCTGTTTTATTTTCTAGATTTCTTCGCTGGTCTTTTATATATGTGTCAGCATACATTTTAACAAGGCTTATTTTATCTAGTATCTTAGTTGTTTGCAGCGGCTTTTCCAGCTTTTCATTGGCAAAAGGTTTGGCAAGGTTTCCATTTTGCCACGGTCCTTTTGCTTGGACAACTGTTCTTTTGCCTGCTGATGTTCCGCGTTTTTGCCCTTAGCAGTAGGCTATGGTTGCTCTGGCTAGAGCGTCCCATTTCTGCCTGATTGTGCACTCCTGGCTGAAGGCGTTATGAGCTGTATTTTCTGCCTTAGCATGTGCACAATTACAGCAGGAAGGGGACACTCCAGCCTTCCATTTTTCACACTCCATCTTCACGTGAGCTCCTCCGCAGTGGCTGCACTTCTCCAGTGTCTCTCCGCAATAGCGTCTGCCGTGACCGTAGCCAAGGCAGAGAGAACACTGGACCAGTGGTGACTGGTCAGCCACTCGTACGCGTTGGAGGTCGATGCGGACGGATCCGGCATCTACCATCCTCTGCCAGATTCTGGGAGGAACCCTCATGACGACGTGGTGTGCATGAATGTTATGCGTTTTTTTTTTAAATGCAAATTCTAGATTTTCTGTCTTCAAGTCTAAGTCGCCGAAGACATCCTTATTCTGATTACTCAAAGAGTTAAGGATGTCTTCGTCGCTGTTAAACTTGAAGACACCCCTTAGTATAATAAGCGGATTTTTGTTTTTCATTTTTTCTACATTAAGGTGTTCTTCTGCTCTTTTGAGTCTTTCCTGTACTTGTCTCCTTTCTTCTTCCGTTCTACATCCTACTATAACCTTTTGGTCCTTTGCTTTCCTAATTCTTTCCACAGTGATTCCTCCATCTTTTGCGTTTATTGCTTCCCTGATTCTGTTTAGTACTTGTTCTCCAGTTTCTTGGTCATCTTTCGATGTGACTACAACAGAGTGCAGCGCGGTCTGTTTCACTGGAATTCTCCTAGTGGACGCCGCTGCCGCACTCGCGTATGAAACTTTCTCCTGGTGTTTTTCTAGCGTTTCTTTCAACTTTTCTATCTTTTCAGTATTTTCTTTCATTGCTTTCGTGTGCTCTTCTATTCGTTTTATCAACTCACTGTCATCTCTTGCTATTTCTGTCTCTAGTTTCCTTTGTTCTTCAATCTTCTGTGGTTCTTCTTTCTTCTCTTTTTCAATTTGTTTCTTCGTTCCTTGTCCTTTCATGCTTTCGGACTCTTTCACTAATTGAAAGAGCCTTTCTATCGCTTTCGTCACCTCTATTTTTATTTCCGTTTTTATGTTTCTTGAATTTGCTAGGTTTAATTTTGCTTTCATAACACACGCTCTTGCCTCTGACAGTCTATCATTGTGCTTTATATTTTCTTGTTTAGGTGGACTTTCCACTGCCTCAACTGACACCCTTCGTGCTACTGGTCGGGTGTTAGGACCACTTTGGTTTGCTGGTGCAGTCTTCGGCTTTGGGAGTTCCACCGGTGGGACTTTTTTGGGAGTAGTAGAAGTTCTGGAGAGTGTGTCCGGTTTACCTGACTCCCATTCTCCAATACTTCTTCTCACACTGCTCTGCTGTTTAATTTCTCCTTCTTTCCATGTGAGTTCTATCTCCTTAGTTTTGTCCTGCTCCGCTTTTCTGTTTCTTGTTTGCTTGGCGTCAGGTGTTCGAATGCCAAACATTGTGAGGAACTTCACTCACTTTACCTAACCTAACTATAAATAGATTTGTATTGATTAAGACGCTTGTAAATTTGTAAAAGTTGTAAATATGCGTAAATTTAAATGTAGAAATGTAAAGTAGTTAAATAAATTTGTAAAAGTTGTAAATAAATCGTAAGTTAAAATTGTATATACTAAAAATTAATTCTTAATTACCTATGTCAATTTAATCTAATTCTTTTTATTATTTTCAGGTACTGATGTCTGCAACCGTGTCCAGTCAAGTGGAGTATGTACAGGTTTGTATAGCTGGTAAGTATACTGTAAGTATACAGGTAAGTATACAGGTCAGTAGTTACTTAAGATCTAAATTATAAGTTTTCCTCCTAATTCTAGACAAGGTTGGTCAAGGAGCGATCGATTCGACTAATGCGGAGTGTTTTGTACCTGAAATAGATAAAAATCCCTTAAATAGTTGGTGAATCTCCAACTAAAGGCTAAAAAGCCTGTCAAATTGTATACTCTGTAGTTTGTCTACAAAGTATGTGTAAACCTAAAAGGCTCTTGTTAACTTATTTCACGGTCAAAATACGAATCTAACACCTTTCAAAATATTTCCTTCCCCAAAAATGGTCAAGTCTATATACTCAATCCTCCCAAGGGAGGGTGGGAGGGCGATTTTTTGCGATTTCTCGTCTCTAATTTGATTTTTTCTGTTGCAGGTACACGCGGGGACGTCGGGCGATGCTGTTCCAGCTGCTGGAGGTGCTGGGAACCACCAATTTTCAAGGAAAAGTTGTTAAATGCGTTATTTTCTTGCGAAAATTGTCAAAGTTCACGCAATTTCCAAGAAAATTGGTGTTTCTCCCGTAAAGTGGGCCCTGGGACCACCGATACACACCGCAACCACACGCGGGCACACAGAACAATCGTATTTGAGACGAAAATAGGTCAATTTACTTATAAAATCTTTGTAAATCGGTATTTTTAATTTTGAAAATGTTAAACATAAAACTAATAAAACTCTGTAAATATTGAGGAGCGCAGGTAATTCAATGAATTATATACGCAGGGACGTATTTGCGCTGCAACTGCTGTGTTTAACACGATTATTTAGAAAAATATTTTTCTCAGAATTTTATGGGTTAGGTTAGGTTAGGTTAGGTTAGGTTAGGTTTCCCCCAACGGGAAGAGTGGGTGCCACCACCGATGGTCAGTGCAAGGCCGGAGCGGGTTGGCGAGGAAGATGCGGTCCCTCCGGTGTCTGAGGTGGAGTTCGGGGTGGCAATTCTTAAACTTCGGTCAAAGAACACCGCCCCGGGACCCGATGGCGTGCCAGGGCGTGCCTTGGTTCTCGCCCTAAAGGAAATGGGGGACAGGGTGAAAGCCTTATTCACTGCTTGCCTTGAAAGAGGTCGGTTTCCGCAAGCATGGAAGATGGGCAAGCTCGTTCTCCTTAGAAAGGAGGGGCGGCCGGCTGAGCTGCCGTCAGCCTATCGCCCCATCGTGCTGCTCGATGAGGTGAGCAAGCTCTTTGAGCGTGTGCTCGCTGCTCGCCTGCACGAGAGCATGGAGCCTGGGTTGCACGATGCGCAG
>CAUEGR010000008.1:25000-47500 GCA_958496245.1 Perizoma flavofasciatum
TAGGTTAGGTTAGGTTAGGTTAGGTTAGGTTAGGTTAGGTTAGGTTTTTTTTTTTTTTTTTTTTTTTTTTTTTTTTTTTTTTTTTTTTTTTTTTGGCGCCTACCGGACCATGTTCCCATGGCCATCGTTGGCTAGCCTACCTCTTCCTCTGACGTAATCAGAGCCTTTGCTTTCTGATTCGTGTTCCTAAACTCTTTCTAGTCTAACCTATTTTTGGGATGTATGGGGGTTGTTTAACACTTTATTTCTTATTTACCTAGTTTACATATTCTTATTCCTAGTTTATAATTTTCTTAGTTTTTAACTTATATTTAATAACTTATGTCTATTTCTTCTTACTTTGTATTTACAAGGGTTATTTTTCTTATTCTAAATAATATTTTAATTTTAGTTTACAGCTTAATTTAGACAGGGATTTCGAGGGTTACACATTTGTAGCTTTTATACATGTTTATGTCTTAGGTGTTTTAATTCTTATTCTCTAATTTATATAAATGCTGGTTTAATATATATCTATTTATATATATTTTCAACATTACTTATTTATCCTTACTTATTTCTTTTTATTACCTTATTTGCTATGTTTACACAAAATGATATGAATTCATTTCTACGTTCCTTATCTCTTATTAGCTCGGATATTGTTTCGGGCTCAAATTTTATGTTAAGGCTTTGCTCGAACTCGTATCTATCCTTACCATTTGCAGGGCATTCAAACAGAACGTGTTTTACGGTCTCAGATATTCCAGGTTCACAGACACACGATGGGTCTTCCTTACACTTGAACCGGTTCAAGTATTCTGAAAACCCACCGTGCCCTGTCATCACTTGTGTAAGTACCCCAGTTGGCTCTACCTGTCTAATCGTTTTAAAAGCCTGAACCGCATCCGGGAAGAACATTTTAGTCATTGCTGCAGTCTCACCTGTTTTGTATCTCCGATTCCATTCGAAAAGCGTCACCCCGCGGATCTGACGCTTGACGAATGAGATCGGACATTGGTCGTAGTCAGGTCGGGTTTTTGTTTTAAGAGCTGCTTCTTTGGCCAATTGATCAGCGCGCTCGTTTCCTACTAAACCTGCGTGTGCCTTGATCCAGTAAAGGGAGACATTTTTGTGCTGGTGCCTGCATAATCTTAGGTTTTCGCGAATTTCGACTGCCAGTGGATGGGTGGAGCTGTTATTTGTTATGGTCTCGAGTGAGGATCTTGAGTCACTGTATACGCCGAAGCTTTTTTCTGGGCTCTTCAGAACCTCCTTCATGGCTTTGCATATGGCCAGCAATTCAGCTTGGTAGACCGTGCAGTAGGACGATAGCTTTAATTTATGGGCTTTGGTTTCAGCCTCATTATTCCATAAGGATAATGCTGCTCCAACCTTGCCTTCAATTTTGCTACCGTCCGTAAATATTCTGACTGCGTGGTGACTATGGTTATCAACTTGTTCTTGGTCTACCAGTGATATGAATTCCAGGTCCATATGTTCTGCCGGATGAGGGGTGTCAGCAAACGCAACCATTCGCTCCACCTCCCTGTCTCCTAGTGTTGGCTGGGATACGCCTCTCTTTGCCTCATACAGGGCGGCTGCCTCTTGTATTCTGAGGTCGAGAGGGAGTATTCCAGCCAGCACCAGTGCCGAGTGTAGGGAGACGGTGCGATAGGCTTTGCATAGCTTCTGGGCAAAGCCTCTTTGGACTACGTTTAGCTGTTTCCGAATGCCCAGTTTTTCAGCTGCAGGCGCCCAGACATTGGCTGCGTATAGAATGACTGGTTCTACGACAGCCGTGTAGATTGTGCGTATTACCTCTGGGTGGAGACCCCAGCTTATCTTGGCAGCTCTAGACAACTGCTTGTACAGGTTCAACGCCTTCTTGCATGCACTTGCTGCGTGGTTGTTGAACGTGAGCTTGTCGTCTATTATGAGCCCCAAGAGTTTAATCTCCTTTGAAATGCTTATGTCGATCCCACCCATGTTCAGGAGTGGGGTATCGTATTTGAGCTTTCGCGTTAGGATCATCGCATTTGTTTTGTGCGGTGCGAACTTTAGTTTGTTTTTTACACCCCACTCCTGGACATATGCGAGAGCGGCATTAGCATTTCGTTGCACCTCCATAGCTGTATTCCCGTCAAACAGCAGGACCACGTCGTCTGCGAAAGCCTGACAGTAATCTCCTCGCTGTTCGAGTCCCTTTAGCAATGGGTCGAGGAGCAAGTTCCAGAGGATGGGACCTCCAATCGACCCCTGGACACATCCCTTGGTGGTGTCTCTGATGACTTCCTGCCCGGCGTACCTGAGTCTCACTCTCCTGTTTTTCAGGTAGCTGTCCATTATCCTCCTGATGTTTATTGGACATCGTTCCTCAGCCAGCCTAACCCTAATTGCGGGCCACCATGCGCTATCGAAGGCTCCCTCTATGTCCAGGGACACCATTGCAATGAGTTTTTTCTGTTTCAGCTTTTCGCGTATGTAAGTTATGAGGACATAGAGGGAGTCTTCCGTACTCTTTTGGGGCGTGAATCCGTACTGGCGAGTACTGAGTTTCGGGATCAGGTGCCATTTTATCCTACCTACTACCAGCTTTTCCAAGATTTTTCCCATCACTGGCAGCAGTCCTATTGGCCTATAAGATTTGGGTTCTGTATACCGTTCTTTTCCCGGTTTTCTAAGCACCACTACAGTAGCCTCCTTCCAGATATTCGGGAAGTGGCCTAGCTCTAGACACTTATTTGCGAGTGATAGGTAAAGTTCAGGGTCCTGGATAATCGCGTGCTTGCAGATGTCAGATGTCAAACCATCTGAGCCCGGGGCTTTCTTAGGGTTGAAACTGTTTACCGCAGCTCTAAGCTCTTCAGTGGTAAATGGCGGGTCATAGTGTTCATCATGCCCCATCGTATTTACTTTATCAGCTGCTTCTCTCGTTTGCTGGTGATCTGCATTATCTTCCTCTTTTTTGTCCTCCGGGTAGAATGTTTCCGCAAGCATTTTGGCCGACTCCTTCTGATCCAGCACCTTTCCTTCCTTTTCCAGAGGCAGATCCTCCTGCCTTTTGGTTGTCCTACCTATAACTCTGTATATCCCTTCCCACATTCCTTCCTTATCCTGTTTCCTACAGAACTCTTTCCAACTTCCTATTTGAGCTTTTCTAGCTTCCTGTTCATATTTTTCTTTTGTTTTCAGGTACTCGGCGACGACCTTCTCTCTTCGGGCTGGCGCTGCACATCGGATTCTCCGCTTCCTGGTGGTGACCTCCTTCTTCAGCTTGGCGAGTTCCTCCGACCACCATGGCAAGGTAAGTTTATTGTTTGTTTTCTTTTTTCTAATACTTATGTTACTTGCTTGTGTTATGATATTTATATATAATTCTATTTTCTGTTCTATTTTTAATGTATCACTAATTTTTTCAATTTCTTTTTTATTTAGGTTTTCTTCCTTCAGCAATTGGTCCATTTTCTCATGAAAAAGGCTCCAATTTGCTTTCTTGCTATTGTAAATTCTTGTGGTTCGGCTGATGTTGATTCCTATAGCTTTTGTTAGTCTAAGTTTAAGTGTTATTGTGTTGTGGTCAGAGCTCGTCATACCGATATCTACTCTCCAGTCTTCCACCAGGTTAAGTATCTCCTCTGTGCAGGCCGTGACGTCTATAAAGCTGGTATATGCTTTGTTCCCTCGTACTGTGTAGAAAGTGGGAGTGTCTCCTTCGTTGAGTACCTGCATGCCCATCTCCTCTAAGGCTCCTGCCATTTCTTCACCTCTATGGTCGACGGTCTCGCTTCCCCACCAAGTACTTTTCGCGTTCGCGTCTCCTCCTATGATGATTTTCCCTGACCCTACACTTTGTTGTATCTTCCTCAACTGCTCCAGGTATGGCTCTATGTCGTGTGGATCTGGCTCGAAGTAGAATGAGACCACAACTATCTCCCATGCACTGGTTTTTATTTTTACCACTGCGATGTTGGTCGTGGTAAGTTTCGGACATTGGATGACGTCTAATTTATCGTCAAGGACTGCAATTGCCGCCTTTATTATCCCGTCTCCTTGGTTCGTGCACTGGAAGATCCGCACTCCCTTGTAGTCCTTCATTCTGCCTATTCTTCCTACATACGGTTCCTGGAGAAGTGCAAAGGCCATCTTTTTCTCGTTTGCCGCAAGCAGTAGTTCATTCGTTGCTAGTTCCTTTCTCTGCAAGTTCGCTTGGGCTACAAAGTATGACCTTGTGTTGGGTTGGGCGGGTTTTGTGCCAGGGGCTACTTTAGCAATAAGCTATTGTGGCCCTGGCCAGGGCCTCCCACTTTCTTCTGATCGCACACTCCTGGCTGAAGGCATTGTGGTCCGTCCTGTCCATCTTTGCGTGCGTGCAGTTGCAGCACGATGGAGCTGTGCCAGCAAGCCAGTCAGCGCAATCTGCCTTCATATGAGGTCCGCCGCAATGGCTGCACTTCTCCAGTGTCTCTTTACAAAAACGCCTGCCGTGTCCGTATCCCAAGCAGAGCGAGCACTGGACTAAGGGCGACTGATCCGCTACTCTGACTCGCTGGAGATCAATGAGTACGGATCCCGCTTGTGTCATTCTCTGCCATATTTTGGGAGATACCCTCATTATGATGTGATGTGTGTGGGGATTTCGGGCACGTTTTTTGTACAAGACATGCATCTGTTGGTCGTTTGTGTCTCTTTCCTGTCCTAGGTTCTCGTTTTGGTTCCTCAGGGCACTGAGGACGTCTTCGTCGCTATTGCATTTAAGCACGTCCCTGAGGATCACCAGTGGATTTTTGTTCTTCATGTCTTGTACATCCAGGTATTCTTCTGCTTTTTGGAGCCTTTCCTTGATCTTCTCTCTTTCTCTTTCCGTTCTACACCCCACTATCACCTTCCTGTCCTTGGCTTTCCTAATCTTTTCTACTGCTATTCCTCCTTCTTTTGCATTTACTGCCTTTCTAATCCTATTAAGTACTTCCTCTCCTGTTTCCGTTTCGTCTTTGGCAGTAACAACTACCGAATGTAGTGCGGTATGTCCCGGGGGCTGCCTCCTATTAGACTCCGCTACCACATTCGCGTATGTTTGTTTTTCCAATGTTTCCTTCAGCTTTTCCATTCTTTCGTTGTTTTCTAGTATAAGTCTTCCATATTCCTCCATTTTTTGTATTAGTTCACTGTCCACCCGCTCTTTTGGTTTCTCTAGTTCTTTTTCTTTCTCTTGTTCCTTGTACGGTTTCTTTCCTTCTCCTTTTATGCTTTCTACTTCTTTTACCAACTGGTATAGTCGTTCTATCGCTTGTATGACTTCTGTTTTGATTTCTGTCTTTATGTTCCTTGAGTTGCCCAGGTTGAGTTTGGCTTTCGTTACACAAGCTTTCGCTTCCGCCAGTCTGTCTTTGTATTTGATCTTCTCCTGCTTTGGCGGGCTCCCCACTGCCTCTACCGATGCTCTTCGAGCTACTGCTCTACCTTCCTGTGGGAGAGTCATCTTTGGTTTTGGCTTTGGGGGTTCCACTGGCGCCGCTTTCTTTGGGGTTGTCGCTTTCTTCGGGTGCATGTCTGGTTTTCCAGACTCCCACTCTCCTATGCTCCGCCTCACACTGGATGTCTGGCTTGTCTCGCCTTCCTTCTGTGTTGGTTTTTCTCCGTCAGGCGTGCGTCTACTTATAGTACTTGTTTGGTTCTTTTGTGTGTCCTCGCCTGTGGTTGGCTTCGTCTTTATGGGTGTCCGGATTCCGAACATATTTTCAAAAAGTCAGAGGGAAAGGTAGGTAGTTATGTAATATTGTATAAGTTGTAAAATTTTATTCTAAGTGTAGGTAGGTAGTTATGTAATATTGTATAAGTTGTATAAATGTAAAGTTTTATTCTAAAAGTTGTGAATATATTTTTATTTTTCTTAAGCTAAAGAAAATATTTTGACTCTAGGTAGAGTCGCTAGTCATTAGTGTATATTTTATGGTCTTTATTGTTTCTGCAGAATTTGTAAACGACCAACCCTTGTAAATATGTTCTAAACGTTAAAACAAAATTTTGCTCTATGTAGAGTCTGAGTTAGCCAGGTAGCCCAACTGACGCACTGTCATATACAAAAAACCGCGTCAAGATAGGAGTTTCGGTTTAGAAGATACGAGCCTTTTAGCTTTTTATGTAAAGTCGATGCTCTACCTAGAGCTTTGACACCTGTCGATACGCAGAGGGGGTGGTGCCTATGTGTTTAAAGAAAATCCCAACTCTCTACGACCACCCGAAGCCAAGTTATGGCCCAAATTATAAAACCAAGATGGCGGACAAAATGGCCGCTGAAACTTAAAAAGCTCGTTTCCAGCTCAATTTTGGTCGCAGAAGGCTGGGGTTTTTGGTCCCTGAGGTATTCCTGATGTCATCTATCTCTTACAGGTGTCAAAATAGGTTGTCAATTTTCAATCCTGAAGACGGTATTTTCAGGTGCTGTCAGTAAGAATAGGTCTTTACAATAACGCCACCGAAAACCCTACTCCGCTAGGATGATCGAGTCAAAAGTTATACACACTTAAATACTTTCAAGATGGCGGCCAAGATGGCCGTCCAAAGTCTAACTTTCTCAATTTCAGTCCAAATTAATCCGAGTTTGGGCTCGTTTTGAAGATAATTTTAAGCCCAATATATTTCTGCCCCCTGCAAGACAAATTTTTGTACCCCCGATTTTTTTTTTTTTTTTTTTTTTTTTTTTTTTTAAATGCAAAAGACTTGAAAAATTTTACAAAAACTAGCGTAGAAAATTCAATTTTGGTCTAAATTTCAAAAACAAAGTATTATATATATCAGGAAGAGATCCCTAATTTATCCTAATTTAAATAAATATTCTATGTACAATATAAGAGGTACCTCGTGGCACCCCCAGAATTTCAAAAATGTATATCTAAAAAACCAGTTGATCAACATAGGTTGATTTTTTTGTATGGTGGTAGAGGACCTGGATCTTAACACTATGATGATTTTAAAAATATAGATTGCAGATCTCAATTAAAAGTTATGTGATTTTGAAAAAGCACAAAATATTTAAAAATCTATAACTTAGCCTAAACTTAACTTAGGAAGAATCTTGAAGTGCCTCCGGAGTCCCTGCGATGGTGTCCTTATAGCCCCGTGGTCAGTCCTTCTCCAGCAGCCCTGGGTCACTGACCTCGTGGCCACGTGGTACTTGTTTTTTTGCCTTTTTCTCCGTACTCCTGCACGGGAAAAATCGGCAAAGGGTGTCAACTTGTAGGCCTCCGGAAGGCCTTTCCAAAGACAATTTAAAAACCGTAGGTCACCGCTGAAAATCGCGAGATATTCCACTTGGAAGTTTTCAAAATTTGTAATTTTCACTTTTTTTTTTTTTTTTTTTTTTTTTTTGTGAATAACTTCACGCTCACAACACCTAGCGCAACGATACTTTCACTATCGTGTGCGCCTTCACTTTCCGCTTCTTTTAGTATATCACACGTCAAATTTGGTGCACTTTTGCGTATTTTTGCGATTTTTTGAGCGTGGAGCGACTTTGTTTCGTGGTGCTCTCGACTGCGGTTGGGAGCAGACTCGGTTAGGTTAGGTTAGGTTAGGTTAGGTTAGGTTAGGTTAGGTTAGGTTAGGTTAGGTTGGGGTGGGGTGCCATGTCGGTCAACCTTCTCGTGTGCCTGTGGGCTCTGGTCGCTTATGGATCAGACGGATCCGGGGTGAACAGAAGCCTATGGGACGGTGCGCCTCGTTTAAGCTCGACAATAACTTCTCATACGTGGGATCTTATTGTCGAGCAACTAATGGACCGACCGGGGGGGCCCCTTCGCGTGTCCCTATGAGCCGCATGGGGCACAGCGGATGGGGCAGCATGGTGGGCTCGTGGAGGAGCACCATGGGAGGGCCGGGGCGGTGTATGCTGCTCCGGTGGGAGGGGGCGCCCTTTTTAGGGCGCGGACGAGGGCTTGCGCGTCCCAGTGATCTTCGAGGCTATACCGGCAGGGCTTCCCATACCGGTCAGGCTTGGAGTGAGGGACAGCGTAGGTTGGAGGGGGCGCCCTTTTAAGGGCGCGGACGAGGGCTTGGCGGGGCCCGGTGTGGTCCCGTCTTGCGGGGTGGGTGTGCCCTTTTCAGGGCGCACCGTGGGAGGGCCGGGGCGGCTTTTGCTGCTCTGGTCGGCTTGCGCGTCCCAATGATCTTCGAGGCTATACCGGCAGGGCTACCCATACCGGTCAGGCTTGGAGTGAGGGACAGCGTAAGTTGGAGGGGGCGCCCTTATAAGGGCGCGGACGTAGGGTCGGCGTGGCCCTTTATGGGCCCGTTTGACGTAGTGTGCCCTTTTCAGGGCACACCGTGGAGGGAAGGCCGGGGCGGCTTTTTGCTGTTCTGGTCGGCTTGCGCGTTCCAATGATCTTCGAGGCTATACCGGCAGGGCTTCCCATACCGGTCAGGCTTGGAGTGAGGGACAGCGTAAGTTGGAGGGGGCGCCCTTCTCAGGGCGCGGATGAGGGCTTGCGCGTCCCAATGATCTTCGAGGCTATACCGGCAGGGTTTCCCATACCGGTCAGGCTTGGAGTGAGGGACAGCGTAAGTTGGAGGGGGCGCCCTTTTCAGGGCGCGGATGAGGTCTTGCGCGTCCCAATGATCTTCGAGGCTATACCGGCAGGGCTTCCCATACCGGTCAGGCTTGGAGTGAGGGACAGCGTAAGTTGGAGGGGGCGCCCTTTTCAGGGCGCGGATGAGGGCTTGCGCGTCCCAATGATCTTCGAGGCTATACCGGCAGGGTTTCCCATACCGGGCAGGCTTGGAGTGAGGGACAGCGTAAGTTGGAGGGGGCGCCCTTTTCAGGGCGCGGATGAGGGCTTGCGCGTCCCAATGATCTTCGAGGCTATACCGGCAGGGTTTCCCATACCGGGCAGGCTTGGAGTGAGGGACAGCGTAAGTTGGAGGGGGCGCCCTTTTCAGGGCGCGAGTGTGGGGTCACTGGCGGAGTCGGGGGACTCCGCCGGCTTGCACGGCCCCACACATGGCCGGGGCCCGGGTGGTTCCTGGGCCACCCGTCGGGGTAAGATGGTGAATGCTAACGCGACCCCATCTTGCCCCACTACGGCGGGCGACGTTAACCAGGGGGGTTTTAGTGGGTTAAAGTCCCACATACCCCCTTTCGCCACCCCCGTGGCGGAAGGGGGATGCGTGGCATTTCCCCCCTTAAAAAAAAAAAAAAAAAAAAAAAAAAAAAAAAAAAAAAAAAAAAAAAAAAGGTTAGGTTGGGGTGCCATGTCGGTCAACCTTCTCGTGTGCCTGTGGGCTCTGGTCGCTTATGGATCAGACGGATCCGGGGTGAACAGAAGCCTATGGGACGGTGCGCCTCGTTTAAGCTCGACAATAACTTCTCATACGTGGGATCTTATTGTCGAGCAACTAATGGACCGACCGGGGGGGCCCCTTCGCGTGTCCCTATGAGCCGCATGGGGCACAGCGGATGGGGCAGCATGGTGGGCTCGTGGAGGAGCACCATGGGAGGGCCGGGGCGGTGTATGCTGCTCCGGTGGGAGGGGGCGCCCTTTTTAGGGCGCGGACGAGGGCTTGCGCGTCCCAGTGATCTTCGAGGCTATACCGGCAGGGCTTCCCATACCGGTCAGGCTTGGAGTGAGGGACAGCGTAGGTTGGAGGGGGCGCCCTTTTAAGGGCGCGGACGAGGGCTTGGCGGGGCCCGGTGTGGTCCCGTCTTGCGGGGTGGGTGTGCCCTTTTCAGGGCGCACCGTGGGAGGGCCGGGGCGGCTTTTGCTGCTCTGGTCGGCTTGCGCGTCCCAATGATCTTCGAGGCTATACCGGCAGGGCTACCCATACCGGTCAGGCTTGGAGTGAGGGACAGCGTAAGTTGGAGGGGGCGCCCTTATAAGGGCGCGGACGTAGGGTCGGCGTGGCCCTTTATGGGCCCGTTTGACGTAGTGTGCCCTTTTCAGGGCACACCGTGGAGGGAAGGCCGGGGCGGCTTTTTGCTGTTCTGGTCGGCTTGCGCGTTCCAATGATCTTCGAGGCTATACCGGCAGGGCTTCCCATACCGGTCAGGCTTGGAGTGAGGGACAGCGTAAGTTGGAGGGGGCGCCCTTCTCAGGGCGCGGATGAGGGCTTGCGCGTCCCAATGATCTTCGAGGCTATACCGGCAGGGTTTCCCATACCGGTCAGGCTTGGAGTGAGGGACAGCGTAAGTTGGAGGGGGCGCCCTTTTCAGGGCGCGGATGAGGTCTTGCGCGTCCCAATGATCTTCGAGGCTATACCGGCAGGGCTTCCCATACCGGTCAGGCTTGGAGTGAGGGACAGCGTAAGTTGGAGGGGGCGCCCTTTTCAGGGCGCGGATGAGGGCTTGCGCGTCCCAATGATCTTCGAGGCTATACCGGCAGGGTTTCCCATACCGGGCAGGCTTGGAGTGAGGGACAGCGTAAGTTGGAGGGGGCGCCCTTTTCAGGGCGCGGATGAGGGCTTGCGCGTCCCAATGATCTTCGAGGCTATACCGGCAGGGTTTCCCATACCGGGCAGGCTTGGAGTGAGGGACAGCGTAAGTTGGAGGGGGCGCCCTTTTCAGGGCGCGAGTGTGGGGTCACTGGCGGAGTCGGGGGACTCCGCCGGCTTGCACGGCCCCACACATGGCCGGGGCCCGGGTGGTTCCTGGGCCACCCGTCGGGGTAAGATGGTGAATGCTAACGCGACCCCATCTTGCCCCACTACGGCGGGCGACGTTAACCAGGGGGGTTTTAGTGGGTTAAAGTCCCACATACCCCCTTTCGCCACCCCCGTGGCGGAAGGGGGATGCGTGGCATTTCCCCCCTTAAAAAAAAAAAAAAAAAAAAAAAAAAAAAAAAAAAAGGTTAGGTTAGGTTAGGTTAGGTTAGGTTAGGTTAGGTTAGGTTAGGTTAGGTTAGGTTAGGTTAGGTTAGGTTAGGTTAGGTTAGGTTAGGTTAGGTTAGGTTAGGTTGAGTTCCTCTTCTTTCCCGTTTTCTTCGATTGCCGGTTTTCCTTTGGCGTTTCCTGCTTCTGCTTCCTTTACCAACCTATATAGGCGTTCCACAGCGGTTAGGTTAGGTTAGGTTAGGTTAGGTTAGGTTAGGTTAGAAAAAAAAAAAAAAAAAAAAAAAAAAAAAAAAAAAAAAAAAGGTTGGGAGTTTGAGTTTGTTGGCGCTTTGGTAGTTTGGAGGGTTTTCGTTTGTTTTTGGGGAGTCTGTTGTTTGTTGTGGGGTCGCGGAGGGTTTCGGCATGCCGGGGCCTTTGCGTGACGTGGCGGGGAGGTTCCTAAAAGGCCCTTCTCAGGGCCCCTCCTCGCGGGAGAAGGCGGAATCGGACGCTGGGTCCGAGGACGTGTTGGTGACGGGGGTCGGTGCTCCGCCCCAAAAAGGCCCTTCTCAGGGCCCCTCTCAGGAGGAAGGGGTGGACTCCGACGTGTCGGAGAGTTATTTGGGGGGGTTGGCTCTGAAGCGGCCGTCTTCCTCGTTCTTCGTGCCCGGGTATTTGGACTCGGACACGGAGACCGAGGGGACAGCGTCCGCCAAGGTCAGCTCGGCGAAGAGGGGAGGGAGGAGGTCTGCCAAAGCGGGCCCCTCGTCAAGAGAGGATTTCCTCAAACCTGGTTTGGGGGAGGTCCTGCAAAGCAGGCCTTATGGGAAGGCGCGTTCCGCTGCTGTCCCTGACGTCGCGACGACCGGTAGCGATACCGACGTCTCCGCGATGGTCGGGGACATCAGCGCGCTTAACGCGCAGCAGTTGAGGGTGCATGCGGGCGAGAAGCTCGCCTGCATTTTGGAGGTTGCTCGGAAGTCCGGCAACCTCAAAGGCGAGTTTGTTGCCCGCCTGAAAGGGTCAGCGTCTGGCCTGCGAGAGGTGGTGGACGCCCTCGCGGACCGTAGCGAGGCGGAGGAGACGCGACGACTGAGGGCCGATAACGGCCGCCTGCGCCTTGAGACGGAGGCGCTGAAGGCTGAGGTGAAGTCGCTTCGTCGCGGCTTCACCGAAGCGAAGTCGCAGGCCGCCGCCGCCACCACTGCCGCTGCTGTGGCAGGGCCGCTGGCGGCCCCCGTCGTTGTGGGGGCAGACCTGGTGGAGGAGCTGAAGCGCTCCTTGACCACCACATTCGGGACGATGCTGAACGCCCGAATCGCGGGGATCGAGGAGCGCCTCTTGCCGTCTCCGGTGGTCCGCCCGCCACTAAGGGCAGACTCTGGGAGGGCTGCGGTGCCACCCAAGCCGACGCCACAGCGGGCCTCTGCCCCTGCCCCCAAAGCGGGCAAGCGCGCTGCCCCCTCGGTGGCACCAGTGGCGGGTCCCTCGAGGGAGGCTGCACCTGTCGCCGTTCCCCAGGTGAAGGAAACTTGGGCGACGGTGACGAAGAAGGGCAAGGGAAAGGGGAAGAAATCCTCCCCCCCCTCTGCACCCGTGACTGCCCCAGCGGCTCGTCCCGCCGCTGCTGCCCCGAAGCTGACGGCGGCGCTGAAGCCCCCAAAGTCCGCGGCTGTCGTGCTGTCGCTGCAGCCCGCGGCCGCGGATAAGGGGGTGACTTATAGCGCTGTCCTCCGGATGGCCCAGGACAAGGTCAATCTCCAAGAGCTGGGGATTGACCGTGTCCAGTTTCGGCAGACGGCCACGGGAGCCAGGATGCTGGAGATTCCTGGCTCGCAAAGTGGGGAAAAAGCCGACAGGCTCGCGGAGAAACTCCGCGATGTCCTGTCGGAGGTGGCTAGCGTCACCAGACCCGTGAAGTCGACGGACCTCCGCATCACGGGTCTGGATGACGCGGCCACGAAGGAGAAGGTGGCCGCGGCGGTTGCCGAGGCGGGCCACTGCGACGTGCGGCTCGTCAAAGCCGGAGAGATACGCTCCGGCTTCGGCGGCACCGGCTCCACCCTTGTGTCCTGCCCGATCCCGGCAGCCAAAGTGCTGCTGGAAAAGGGCAGGCTATTGGTCGGGTGGAGCTCGGCGCGTGTGTTTTCGCTGGGGGCGCGTCCCATGCGCTGTTATAGGTGCATGGGGTTGGGGCACACTCGCCCCCAGTGCCCTGCGGCGGCGGACAGGGGTGACCTGTGCTTCCGGTGTGGAGGCACCGGTCACAAGGCGGCCACCTGCGGGAGGGCCGAGCCGCGCTGTGCGATTTGCGCAGAGTCCGGCAGGCCCTCCGGGCACGTAATGGGGGGACGCAGCTGCGTTCCCCCGAAGACGGTGGGAAAAGCCGCCGGGGCCCGGACCGCCCCTGCTGCCCCTGAGGTCTCTCGCCAAGTGGCGAGCGAGGTGGTTGTGATGTCAGACTGATGGATCAGGTCTGGCATCTCAACCTCCTCCAGACGAACCTCAACCACTGCGCCAGGGCTCAGGATCTGCTCATGCAGTCCCTGGCGCAGTGGGCAATTGATGTGGCGGTCGCCGCGGAGCCGTACCACGTTCCCACCCAACATCCATGTTGGGCTGGGGACCTGGACGGCTCCGTGGCCATTGTGGGAAAGGGGAATGGCGGCCCCCCCCTCTCAGTCGAAGAGAGGGGTTCGGGGTACGTGGTGGCCAAGTGGGGGGAGTATGCGATCGTCGGCGCATACTTCTCCCCCAATAGAACCGCTGCGGAGCTGGAGGTCTTTATGGACCTCCTGGCCGCAGCGGTGCGAAGGCAGGCGCCACGTCAGGTCCTCGTTATGGGGGACCTGAACGCCAAGGCCCGGGACTGGGGCAACCCCACTACTGACTCTCGAGGGGAGATAGTCAGGGAGTGGGCGGTTGCCGCAGGGCTGACCCTCTTGAATAGAGGGTCGGTCCACACGTGCGTGCGACAGCGAGGGGGGTCCGTGGTGGACGTTACGTTCGCCACCCCCGCTGTCGCGGCACGTGCCCGGGCGTGGAGGGTGATGTCGGAGGTGGAGACTCTCTCGGACCATAAATATATACGGTTCGAGATCTCCACCTCCGACATCCAAGGGAGGCGCGTGGTGCGTGCGGACCTCCCGCGCTGGTCGATCAGTCGCCTCGACGCCGAACTGGCAGTTGAGGCGGCGATCGTCCAGTCGTGGTCGGCCGCGCCCACGCACCCGGAGGTGGACGTCGCGGCGTGCCACTTCCGGGAAGCGATGACGGCGGTGTGTGACGCCGCCATGCCCCGGTCCCGGCGCCTCCCAGGCCGCCGGGAGGTGTATTGGTGGAGCTCGGAGATCGCTGATCTCCGAGCTGCCTGCTCGGCGGCGCGGCGGCCCTACGCCCGTTGCAGGAGGCGGCGTCACGGCCGGACCGATGAGGAGCTGTCAGCCGAAGAGCTGACAGCTGAGTGCCGGCTGTACAGCTCCTACCGTGACGCAAAGGAGGAGCTGCAGCTGGCCATCGGTCGGGCCAAAACGAGGGCCTGGGATGAGGCTCTGGAGGGCCTCGACAGGGACCCATGGGGGCGTCCGTATAGAGCGGCCCGGAAAAAGTTCCGGGGCCAGACGCCCCCGATAGCAGAGTCCCTGGAGCCGGAGCTTCTGGGTCGGGTGTTGGGGGGTCTCTTCCCCGACATTGACCCCCACCACGCCCCGCCCACAATGACAGCGCCGTCCTTCCTCCCCGAGGAGTTGGACCCGGCCTCCATCCCCCTCGTGACAGAGGTGGAGATGGAGGTTGCCGTCGGCCGCCTACGCGGCAAGAGGACGGCACCGGGTCCTGACGGGATCCCCAAGCGGGTCCTGAGGATCGCCTTGGGGGAGATGGGTATCCAGCTTCGGGAACTGTTCGACGTATGTCTCACGTCAGGACGGTTCCCGAAGCTGTGGAAGGACGGCAAGTTGTGCCTGTTGCGGAAGGAGGGTCGAGCCGTAGACTCGCCTTCCGCATACAGGCCAATAGTGCTGCTGGATGACACGGGGAAGCTACTGGAGAGAGTAGTCGCTTCCCGTGTCATCCGGCACCTAGAGGGGACTGGGCCTGGGCTGTCACAGGCCCAGTATGGGTTCAGAGCGGGGCGGTCTACAATAGACGCCCTGCTCTGGCTCAAGGGGTGGACGCAGGAGGCGGTCCACGAGGGGGACAAGGCGTTGGCAGTCTCGCTTGACATAGCCAACGCCTTCAACAGCCTGCCGCACGGGACGATACGGGAGGCGCTCCTCTATCATGGAGTGCCTCTGTATCTGCGGAGGCTGTTGGCGGACTACCTCCAGGACCGCGAGGTCCTGGTGGAAGGACGCGACGGCTTGAGACACCGTCGCGTCGTCCGCGGGGTTCCACAGGGGTCGGTGCTGGGGCCGCTCCTGTGGAACATAGGCTACGACTGGGTGCTCCGCGGCACGCTTCCCGCAAATATGCGGGTGGCGTGTTACGCGGATGACACCCTGGTCGTAGCCAGGGGGAGGGACCTCGGGGAGGCGATGCGGCTAGCCACGGTGGGCACCACCATCGTGGTCGGCCGCATACGCTCCCTGGGACTGGAGGTAGCCCTCTCCAAGACCGAGGCCCTGCTGTTCCATGGGCCTCGGGGGGGACCCCCTCCAGGAACGAGGATAGTTCTGGACGGGGTCCTGGTCCGGGTTGGGACCCAGATGAAATATTTGGGTCTCATCCTGGACGGGAGGTGGACTTTTGGGGCCCATTTTACCCAGCTGGCCCCAAGAGTCCTAGGAGCCGCGGCCGCATTAGGGAGGCTGCTGCCCAACGTGGGTGGCCCGAGCGCCACATGTCGCCGGCTGTACTCCGGAGTTATCCGGAGTATGGCCCTGTACGGGGCACCGGTCTGGGTGGACGCCCTCAGTCGCGGGAACATGACCCTGCTGCGACGTCCGCAGCGGGTCATCGCGACGAGGGCGATCCGCGGATACCGGACGGTGTCCTGGACGGCAGCGTGCGTGCTGGCCGGTGATCCCCCCTGGGCTCTCCAAGCGGAGATCCTCGCCGAAGTGTATCACTACATAGCGGCGAGGAGATCCGTTGGGGAGTACCCAGTATGGGAGGAGGTCGCACGCATGCGGCGACTGGCGCGGGCCGCCTTGTTGCGGCGGTGGGCGGAGGACCTGGCTCCACCGGTCCCTGGTCAGTGGACGGTGGAGGCCATTAGACCGGTCCTCCGGAGGTGGGTGCGGCGGCGGTTCGGGTCGCTGACCTTCCGATTGGTGCAGGTGCTTTCCGGGCATGGATGTTTCGGAAAGTATCTGCACCAGATCGCGAGGCGGGAGGCGACCCCGGCCTGCCACGAATGTGGGGCGCCGGAGGATACGGCGCTCCATACGCTGGAGGTGTGTGCCGCGTGGGGTCCCATGCGACACACACTTTCAGCGATCCTGGGCCGGGACCTCTCTCTGCCGAGCGTGGTAAGTGCCATGCTCGGCGGCGAGAGGGAGTGGCAGGCGATGGTCTCCTTCTGCGAGGAGGTCATGACGCAGAAGGAGGCCGCTGAGCGGGTCAGAGAGGATGACGCCCGATCTGACCCGCTCCGGCGCAGACGTCGCGGGGGACGAAGGGGGCGGTTCGCCCGCCTCCTTCATCCTCCGTAGTGGGGTCACTGGTGGAGAGTCGGGGGACTCTCTGCCGGCTGGCACGACCCCACACGTCTGAGGGGTAACCTTGGGTGAGAAGGTTACCCCTCCCTGAGGCCGAGGCCCGGACCGGTTCCCGGGCCGCCCGCCGGGACGAGATGGTGAATGCGAAAGCGACCCCATCTCGTCCCACCATGGCGGTGGACTGCTCACCGGGGGGGTTTTTAGTGGGTTCGAGCCCCACATACCCCCTTCCGTCACCCCCATGGCGGAAGGGAAATGCGGTGGGCATTTTCCCCCCCCCAAAAAAAAAAAAAAAAAAAAAAAAAAAAAGGTTAGGTTAGGTTAGGTTAGGTTAGGTTAGGTTAGGTTAGGTTAGGTTAGGTTAGGTTAGGTTAGGTTAGGTTAGGTTAGGTTAGGTTAGGTTAGGTTAGGTTAGGTTAGGTTAGGTTAGGTTAGGTTAGGTTAGGTTAGGTTAGGTTAGGTTAGGTTAGGTTAGGTTAGGTTAGGTTAGGTTAGGTTAGGTTAGGTTAGGTTAGGTTAGGTTAGGTTAGGTTAGGTTAGGTTAGGTTAGGTTAGGTTAGGTTAGGTTAGGTTAGGTTAGGTTAGGTTAGGTTAGGTTAGGTTAGGTTAGGTTAGGTTAGGTTAGGTTAGGTTAGGTTAGGTTAGGTTAGGTTAGGTTAGGTTAGGTTAGGTTAGGTTAGGTTAGGTTAGGTTAGGTAAGGTTAGGTTAGGTTAGGTAAGGTTAGGTTAGGTTAGGTTAGGTTAGGTTAGGTTAGGTTAGGTTAGGTTAGGTTAGGTTAGGTTAGGTTAGGTTAGGTTAGGTTAGGTTAGGTTAGGTTAGGTTAGGTTAGGTTAGGTTAGGTTAGGTTAGGTTAGGTTAGGTTAGGTTAGGTTAGGTTAGGTTAGGTTAGGTTAGGTTAGGTTAGGTTAGGTTAGGTTAGGTTAGGTTTTTTTTTTTTTTTTTTTTTTTAATAGTCTGTCTTCTATTTTGAAGACAGTGCGAAGTTCCTCGGCCATTGGGCTGAGCCTGTGTTGACTTAAGTTTTATTTACTATTTGTTTCTCTTGTTTTTTGGGGTGGGGGGAATTTGTTTTGTTTTATTTTCTTGTAAGTTATACCTATTTATATATTTATCCATTTTAAACCGGATTTCAGTTATTTTATTCTAGCATTTTTTGATATGACTATGTCTGAATTTTTTAAAAGTTTTATCTTGGTCTATTAATTTTAGCTGTGTTGTAAGTTTATTTTTAATCTTTTTGTATTTCTAATCTGTATCTGTATTTTCTGTTCTTCTGCTAAGGTGATTTTAACGCTAGCTGTTTTATTTTCTAGATTTCTTCGCTGGTCTTTTATATATGTGTCAGCATACATTTTAACAAGGCTTATTTTATCCAGTATCTTGGTTGTTTGCAGCGGCTTTTCCAGCTTTTCATTGGCAAAAGGTTTAGCAAGGTTTCCATTTTGCCACGGTCCTTTTGCTTGGACAACTGTTCTTTTGCCTGCTGATGTTCCGCGTTTTTGCCCTTAGCAGTAGGCTATGGTTGCTCTGGCTAGAGCGTCCCATTTCTGCCTGATTGTGCACTCCTGGCTGAAGGCGTTATGAGCTGTATTTTCTGCCTTAGCATGTGCACAATTACAGCAGGAAGGGGACACTCCAGCCTTCCATTTTTCACACTCCGTCTTCACGTGAGCTCCTCCGCAGTGGCTGCACTTCTCCAGTGTCTCTCCGCAATAGCGTCTGCCGTGACCGTAGCCAAGGCAGAGAGAACACTGGACCAGTGGTGACTGGTCAGCCACTCGTACGCGTTGGAGGTCGATGCGGACGGATCCGGCATCTACCATCCTCTGCCAGATTCTGGGAGGAACCCTCATGACGACGTGGTGTGCATGAATGTTATGCGTTTTTTTTTTAAATGCAAATTCTAGATTTTCTGTCTTCAAGTCTAAGTCGCCGAAGACATCCTTATTCTGATTACTCAAAGAGTTAAGGATGTCTTCGTCGCTGTTAAACTTGAAGACACCCCTTAGTATAATAAGCGGATTTTTGTTTTTCATTTTTTCTACATTAAGGTGTTCTTCTGCTCTTTTGAGTCTTTCCTGTACTTGTCTCCTTTCTTCTTCCGTTCTACATCCTACTATAACCTTTTGGTCCTTTGCTTTCCTAATTCTTTCCACAGTGATTCCTCCATCTTTTGCGTTTATTGCTTCCCTGATTCTGTTTAGTACTTGTTCTCCAGTTTCTTGGTCATCTTTCGATGTGACTACAACAGAGTGCAGCGCGGTCTGTTTCACTGGAATTCTCCTAGTGGACGCCGCTGCCGCACTCGCGTATGAAACTTTCTCCTGGTGTTTTTCTAGCGTTTCTTTCAACTTTTCTATCTTTTCAGTATTTTCTTTCATTGCTTTCGTGTGCTCTTCTATTCGTTTTATCAACTCACTGTCGTCTCTTGCTATTTCTGTCTCTAGTTTCCTTTGTTCTTCAATCTTCTGTGGTTCTTCTTTCTTCTCTTTTTCAATTTGTTTCTTCGTTCCTTGTCCTTTCATGCTTTCGGACTCTTTCACTAATTGAAAGAGCCTTTCTATCGCTTTCGTCACCTCTATTTTTATTTCAGTTTTTATGTTTCTTGAATTTGCTAGGTTTAATTTTGCTTTCATAACACACGCTCTTGCCTCTGACAGTCTATCATTGTGCTTTATATTTTCTTGTTTAGGTGGACTTTCCACTGCCTCAACTGACACCCTTCGTGCTACTGGTCGGGTGTTAGGACCACTTTGGTTTGCTGGTACAGTCTTCGGCTTTGGGAGTTCCACCGGTGGGACTTTTTTGGGAGTAGTAGAAGTTCTGGAGAGTGTGTCCGGTTTACCTGACTCCCATTCTCCAATACTTCTTCTCACACTGCTCTGCTGTTTAATTTCTCCTTCTTTCCATGTGAGTTCTATCTCCTTAGTTTTGTCCTGCTCCGCTTTTCTGTTTCTTGTTTGCTTGGCGTCAGGTGTTCGAATGCCAAACATTGTGAGGAACTTCACTCACTTTACCTAACCTAACTATAAATAGATTTGTATTGATTAAGACGCTTGTAAATTTGTAAAAGTTATAAATATGCGTAAATTAAAATGTAGAAATGTAAAGTAGTTAAATAAATTTGTAAAAGTTGTAAATAAATCGTAAGTTAAAATTGTATATACTAAAAATTTATTCTTAATTACCTATGTCAATTTAATCTATTCTTTTTATTATTTTCAGGTACTGATGTCTGCAACCGTGTCCAGTCAAGTGGAGTATGTACAGGTTTGTATAGCTGGTAAGTATACTGTAAGTATACAGGTAAGTATACAGGTCAGTAGTTACTTAAGATCTTAATTATAAGTTTTCCTCCTAATTCTAGACAAGGTTGGTCAAGGAGCGATCGATTCGACTAATGCGGAGTGTTTTGTACCTGAAGTAGGTAAAAATCCCCTAAATAGTTGGTGAATCTCCAACTAGAGGAGACACACACCGCAACCACACGCGGGCACACGGAACAATCGTATTTGAGACAAGATCAGTCCAAATTACTTGTAAAAACTTAATAAAAACGTATTTAATTTTGAAAAAAATTACAACATAAAAATCTAATAAAACTCTGTAAACTTTGAGAAGCGCAGGCCGTTCAGTCAATTATCCAGGCAGGGGATGTATTTGCACTGCGAATGTTGTATAAAAACAAGATATTATAGAAAAATATTTTTCTCAGAGTTCATAGAATGTATGAAAATCGACCGAGGTACTAAGACTTTTGCCTAACAAGAATTTTGAAGAAGTCGATTTTTTGCGATTTCTCGTCTCTAATTTGATTTTTTCTGTTGCAGGTACACGCGGGGACGTCGGGCGATGCTGTTCCAGCTGCTGGAGGTGCTGGGAACCACCAATTTCCAAGGAAAAGTTGCAAAATGCGTAATTTTCTTGCGAAAATTAACGAAAATTACGCAAATTCCTGGAAATTTGGTGTTTCTCCTGTAAACTGGACCCTGGGACCACCGACACACACCGCAACCACACGCGGGCACACGGAACAATCGTATTTGAGACAAGATCAGTCCAAATTACTTGTAAAAACTTAATAAAAACGTATTTAATTTTGAAAAAAATTACAACATAAAAATCTAATAAAACTCTGTAAACTTTGAGAAGCGCAGGCCGTTCAGTCAATTATCCAGGCAGGGGATGTATTTGCACTGCGAATGTTGTATAAAAACAAGATATTATAGAAAAATATTTTTCTCAGAGTTCATAGAATGTATGAAAATCGACCGAGGTACTAAGACTTTTGCCTAACAAGAATTTTGAAGAAGTCGATTTTTTGCGATTTCTCGTCTCTAATTTGATTTTTTCTGTTGCAGGTACACGCGGGGACGTCGGGCGATGCTGTTCCAGCTGCTGGAGGTGCTGGGAACCACCAATTTCCAAGGAAAAGTTGCAAAATGCGTAATTTTCTTGCGAAAATTAACGAAAATTACGCAAATTCCTGGAAATTTGGTGTTTCTCCTGTAAACTGGACCCTGGGACCACCGACACACACCGCAACCACACGCGGGCACACGGAACAATCGTATTTGAGACAAGATCAGTCCAAATTACTTGTAAAAACTTAATAAAAACGTATTTAATTTTGAAAAAAATTACAACATAAAAATCTAATAAAACTCTGTAAACTTTGAGAAGCGCAGGCCGTTCAGTCAATTATCCAGGCAGGGGATGTATTTGCACTGCGAATGTTGTATAAAAACAAGATATTATAGAAAAATATTTTTCTCAGAGTTCATGGTTAGGTTAGGTTAGGTTAGGTTAGGTTAGGTTAGGTTAGGTTAGGTTAGGTTAGGTTAGGTTAGGTTAGGTTAGGTTAGGTTAGGTTAGGTTAGGTTAGGTTAGGTTAGGTTAGGTTAGGTTAGGTTAGGTTAGGTTAGGTTAGGTTAGGTTAGGTTAGGTTAGGTTAGGTTAGGTTAGGTTAGGTTAGGTTAGGTTAGGTTAGGTTAGGTTAGGTTAGGTTAGGTTAGGTTAGGTTAGGTTAGGTTAGGTTAGGTTAGGTTAGGTTAGGTTAGGTTAGGTTAGGTTAGGTTAGGTTAGGTTAGGTTAGGTTAGGTTAGGTTAGGTTAGGTTAGGTTAGGTTAGGTTAGGTTAGGTTAGGTTAGGTTAGGTTAGGTTAGGTTAGGTTAGGTTAGGTTAGGTTAGGTTAGGTTAGGTTAGGTTAGGTTAGGTTAGGTTAGGTTAGGTTAGGTTAGGTTAGGTTAGGTTAGGTTAGGTTAGGTTAGGTTAGGTTAGGTTAGGTTAGGTTAGGTTAGGTTAGGTTAGGTTAGGTTAGGTTAGGTTAGGTTAGGTTAGGTTAGGTTAGGTTAGGTTAGGTTAGGTTAGGTTAGGTTAGGTTAGGTTAGGTTAGGTTAGGTTAGGTTAGGTTAGGTTAGGTTAGGTTAGGTTAGGTTAGGTTAGGTTAGGTTAGGTTAGGTTAGGTTAGGTTAGGTTAGGTTAGGTTAGGTTAGGTTAGGTTAGGTTAGGTTAGGTTAGGTTAGGTTAGGTTAGGTTAGGTTAGGTTAGGTTAGGTTAGGTTAGGTTAGGTTAGGTTAGGTTAGGTTAGGTTAGGTTAGGTTAGGTTAGGTTAGGTTAGGTTAGGTTAGGTTAGGTTAGGTTAGGTTAGGTTAGGTTAGGTTAGGTTAGGTTAGGTTAGGTTAGGTTAGGTTAGGTTAGGTTAGGTTAGGTTAGGTTAGGTTAGGTTAGGTTAGGTTAGGTTAGGTTAGGTTAGGTTAGGTTAGGTTAGGTTAGGTTAGGTTAGGTTAGGTTAGGTTAGGTTAGGTTAGGTTAGGTTAGGTTAGGTTAGGTTAGGTTAGGTTAGGTTAGGTTAGGTTAGGTTAGGTTAGGTTAGGTTAGGTTAGGTTAGGTTAGGTTAGGTTAGGTTAGGTTAGGTTAGGTTAGGTTAGGTTAGGTTAGGTTAGGTTAGGTTAGGTTAGGTTAGGTTAGGTTAGGTTAGGTTAGGTTAGGTTAGGTTAGGTTAGGTTAGGTTAGGTTAGGTTAGGTTAGGTTAGGTTAGGTTAGGTTAGGTTAGGT
>CAUEGR010000008.1:52500-64027 GCA_958496245.1 Perizoma flavofasciatum
CCAGTTGTTTTCTTGCCGATATTTTATCCGATGCTTCGTACCAAACACTAGCTGCATACAGGGTTATGGGCTCTATAACCGCAACATATATCGTCCTTGTAATCTCCGGATTGAGTCCCCAACTAACTTTAGCTGCTCTTGACAATTGTTTGTAAATATTAGATGATTTTGTACATATATTAGAAATGTGACTGTTGAATGTTAATTTATTATCTATTGTTAGTCCTAATAATTTTATTTCTTTTACTTTATTTATTGAAACCCCCCCCATGTTCATGACTGGGTCGTCAAACTTTAGTTTCTTTGTAATTATCATAGCATTTGTTTTGTGAGCAGCAAATTTAAGTTTATTTTTGATGCCCCATTCATGAACACTATTTAGAGTTAGATTAATATTTTCCTGTATATCAGACACTGATTTTCCGGAAAATACAAGGACGATATCGTCAGCGAACGCCTGGCAATAATTTCCGTTGTCTTCCAACTGCTGAAGCAACGGATCCAGCAAAATATTCCAAAATGTAGGGCCCCCTATCGACCCCTGTATGCAGCCTTTAGTATTCTGTTTTACAGATGTTGCTCCTGCATAATTGACTAGTACCTCCCTGTCTTCTAGGTAACTGTTTATTATTTTCCGTAAATAATAAGGGCATCCTTTAATTCTCAATTGTCTTTTTATTGCAGGCCACCACGCGTTATCGAAGGCCCCCTCTATGTCCAGCGATACTACGATAATTATTTTTTTCAAACTTAATTCCTCGCGTATATGGTTCACTAGATCATAGAGGGAGTCCTCGGTACAGCGTTGTGGCACAAATCCATATTGACGTGGATTGCATTTAGGTAACATGTGCCATCTTATTCTTTTTATGATCATTTTTTCTAAGATTTTGCCAAAAACCGAAAGAAGCCCTATAGGTCGATAGGATTTTGGTTTAGTGTAATCACTCTTCCCAGGTTTCCTAATTACCACCACCGATGCTATTTTCCAAACTCTTGGAAAGAGTCCAAGGCTAAGACACCCGTTGGCTATACCTAGGAATAGATCAACATCGGTATCAATTGCCTTGGCACATATATCGGCGGTTAGTCCATCAGGACCGGGGGCTTTTTTCGGGTTTTGGCTATCTACTACGTTCCATATCTCATTAACTGTAAATAGGGGGTCGCTCTCCAGTTCGTCTTCTTTTTCCATTTCTTGTTCTTCTTCTTCCCTTATTCTTTGGTGTGCTTCTGTGTCTTCTTCTTCTATGTCGTCTGGGTAGAAGGTGTTTATAAGTAGTTTTGCTGATTCGTTTGGGTCTAGCGTCTTTCCGTCGTCATTTGTAAGGAGTAGGTCTTCTTGCCTTTTGGCTGTTTTCCTTATCACTCGGTAGGTTAGGTTAGGTTAGGTTAGGTTAGGTTAGGTTAGGTTAGGTTAGGTTAGGTTAGGTTAGGTTAGGTTAGGTTAGGTTAGGTTAGGTTAGGTTAGGTTAGGTTAGGTTAGGTTAGGTTAGGTTAGGTTAGGTTAGGTTAGGTTAGGTTAGGTTAGGTTAGGTTAGGTTAGGTTAGGTTAGGTTAGGTTAGGTTAGGTTAGGTTAGGTTAGGTTAGGTTAGGTTAGGTTAGGTTAGGTTAGGTTAGGTTAGGTTAGGTTAGGTTAGGTTAGGTTAGGTTAGGTTAGGTTAGGTTAGGTTAGGTTAGGTTAGGTTAGGTTAGGTTAGGTTAGGTTAGGTTAGGTTAGGTTAGGTTAGGTTAGGTTAGGTTAGGTTAGGTTAGGTTAGGTTAGGTTAGGTTAGGTTAGGTTAGGTTAGGTTAGGTTAGGTTAGGTTAGGTTAGGTTAGGTTAGGTTAGGTTAGGTTAGGTTAGGTTAGGTTAGGTTAGGTTAGGTTAGGTTAGGTTAGGTTAGGTTAGGTTAGGTTAGGTTAGGTTAGGTTAGGTTAGGTTAGGTTAGGTTAGGTTAGGTTAGGTTAGGTTAGGTTAGGTTAGGTTAGGTTAGGTTAGGTTAGGTTAGGTTAGGTTAGGTTAGGTTAGGTTAGGTTAGGTTAGGTTAGGTTAGGTTAGGTTAGGTTAGGTTAGGTTAGGTTAGGTTAGGTTAGGTTAGGTTAGGTTAGGTTAGGTTAGGTTAGGTTAGGTTAGGTTAGGTTAGGTTAGGTTAGGTTAGGTTAGGTTAGGTTAGGTTAGGTTAGGTTAGGTTAGGTTAGGTTAGGTTAGGTTAGGTTAGGTTAGGTTAGGTTAGGTTAGGTTAGGTTAGGTTAGGTTAGGTTAGGTTAGGTTAGGTTAGGTTAGGTTAGGTTAGGTTAGGTTAGGTTAGGTTAGGTTAGGTTAGGTTAGGTTAGGTTAGGTTAGGTTAGGTTAGGTTAGGTTAGGTTAGGTTAGGTTAGGTTAGGTTAGGTTAGGTTAGGTTAGGTTAGGTTAGGTTAGGTTAGGTTAGGTTAGGTTAGGTTAGGTTAGGTTAGGTTAGGTTAGGTTAGGTTAGGTTAGGTTAGGTTAGGTTAGGTTAGGTTAGGTTAGGTTAGGTTAGGTTAGGTTAGGTTAGGTTAGGTTAGGTTAGGTTAGGTTAGGTTAGGTTAGGTTAGGTTAGGTTAGGTTAGGTTAGGTTAGGTTAGGTTAGGTTAGGTTAGGTTAGGTTAGGTTAGGTTAGGTTAGGTTAGGTTAGGTTAGGTTAGGTTAGGTTAGGTTAGGTTAGGTTAGGTTAGGTTAGGTTAGGTTAGGTTAGGTTAGGTTAGGTTAGGTTAGGTTAGGTTAGGTTAGGTTAGGTTAGGTTAGGTTAGGTTAGGTTAGGTTAGGTTAGGTTAGGTTAGGTTAGGTTAGGTTAGGTTAGGTTAGGTTAGGTTAGGTTAGGTTAGGTTAGGTTAGGTTAGGTTAGGTTAGGTTAGGTTAGGTTAGGTTAGGTTAGGTTAGGTTAGGTTAGGTTAGGTTAGGTTAGGTTAGGTTAGGTTAGGTTAGGTTAGGTTAGGTTAGGTTAGGTTAGGTTAGGTTAGGTTAGGTTAGGTTAGGTTAGGTTAGGTTAGGTTAGGTTAGGTTAGGTTAGGTTAGGTTAGGTTAGGTTAGGTTAGGTTAGGTTAGGTTAGGTTAGGTTAGGTTAGGTTAGGTTAGGTTAGGTTAGGTTAGGTTAGGTTAGGTTAGGTTAGGTTAGGTTAGGTTAGGTTAGGTTAGGTTAGGTTAGGTTAGGTTAGGTTAGGTTAGGTTAGGTTAGGTTAGGTTAGGTTAGGTTAGGTTAGGTTAGGTTAGGTTAGGTTAGGTTAGGTTAGGTTAGGTTAGGTTAGGTTAGGTTAGGTTAGGTTAGGTTAGGTTAGGTTAGGTTAGGTTAGGTTAGGTTAGGTTAGGTTAGGTTAGGTTAGGTTAGGTTAGGTTAGGTTAGGTTAGGTTAGGTTAGGTTAGGTTAGGTTAGGTTAGGTTAGGTTAGGTTAGGTTAGGTTAGGTTAGGTTAGGTTAGGTTAGGTTAGGTTAGGTTAGGTTAGGTTAGGTTAGGTTAGGTTAGGTTAGGTTAGGTTAGGTTAGGTTAGGTTAGGTTAGGTTAGGTTAGGTTAGGTTAGGTTAGGTTAGGTTAGGTTAGGTTAGGTTAGGTTAGGTTAGGTTAGGTTAGGTTAGGTTAGGTTAGGTTAGGTTAGGTTAGGTTAGGTTAGGTTAGGTTAGGTTAGGTTAGGTTAGGTTAGGTTAGGTTAGGTTAGGTTAGGTTAGGTTAGGTTAGGTTAGGTTAGGTTAGGTTAGGTTAGGTTAGGTTAGGTTAGGTTAGGTTAGGTTAGGTTAGGTTAGGTTAGGTTAGGTTAGGTTAGGTTAGGTTAGGTTAGGTTAGGTTAGGTTAGGTTAGGTTAGGTTAGGTTAGGTTAGGTTAGGTTAGGTTAGGTTAGGTTAGGTTAGGTTAGGTTAGGTTAGGTTAGGTTAGGTTAGGTTAGGTTAGGTTAGGTTAGGTTAGGTTAGGTTAGGTTAGGTTAGGTTAGGTTAGGTTAGGTTAGGTTAGGTTAGGTTAGGTTAGGTTAGGTTAGGTTAGGTTAGGTTAGGTTAGGTTAGGTTAGGTTAGGTTAGGTTAGGTTAGGTTAGGTTAGGTTAGGTTAGGTTAGGTTAGGTTAGGTTAGGTTAGGTTAGGTTAGGTTAGGTTAGGTTAGGTTAGGTTAGGTTAGGTTAGGTTAGGTTAGGTTAGGTTAGGTTAGGTTAGGTTAGGTTAGGTTAGGTTAGGTTAGGTTAGGTTAGGTTAGGTTAGGTTAGGTTAGGTTAGGTTAGGTTAGGTTAGGTTAGGTTAGGTTAGGTTAGGTTAGGTTAGGTTAGGTTAGGTTAGGTTAGGTTAGGTTAGGTTAGGTTAGGTTAGGTTAGGTTAGGTTAGGTTAGGTTAGGTTAGGTTAGGTTAGGTTAGGTTAGGTTAGGTTAGGTTAGGTTAGGTTAGGTTAGGTTAGGTTAGGTTAGGTTAGGTTAGGTTAGGTTAGGTTAGGTTAGGTTAGGTTAGGTTAGGTTAGGTTAGGTTAGGTTAGGTTAGGTTAGGTTAGGTTAGGTTAGGTTAGGTTAGGTTAGGTTAGGTTAGGTTAGGTTAGGTTAGGTTAGGTTAGGTTAGGTTAGGTTAGGTTAGGTTAGGTTAGGTTAGGTTAGGTTAGGTTAGGTTAGGTTAGGTTAGGTTAGGTTAGGTTAGGTTAGGTTAGGTTAGGTTAGGTTAGGTTAGGTTAGGTTAGGTTAGGTTAGGTTAGGTTAGGTTAGGTTAGGTTAGGTTAGGTTAGGTTAGGTTAGGTTAGGTTAGGTTAGGTTAGGTTAGGTTAGGTTAGGTTAGGTTAGGTTAGGTTAGGTTAGGTTAGGTTAGGTTAGGTTAGGTTAGGTTAGGTTAGGTTAGGTTAGGTTAGGTTAGGTTAGGTTAGGTTAGGTTAGGTTAGGTTAGGTTAGGTTAGGTTAGGTTAGGTTAGGTTAGGTTAGGTTAGGTTAGGTTAGGTTAGGTTAGGTTAGGTTAGGTTAGGTTAGGTTAGGTTAGGTTAGGTTAGGTTAGGTTAGGTTAGGTTAGGTTAGGTTAGGTTAGGTTAGGTTAGGTTAGGTTAGGTTAGGTTAGGTTAGGTTAGGTTAGGTTAGGTTAGGTTAGGTTAGGTTAGGTTAGGTTAGGTTAGGTTAGGTTAGGTTAGGTTAGGTTAGGTTAGGTTAGGTTAGGTTAGGTTAGGTTAGGTTAGGTTAGGTTAGGTTAGGTTAGGTTAGGTTAGGTTAGGTTAGGTTAGGTTAGGTTAGGTTAGGTTAGGTTAGGTTAGGTTAGGTTAGGTTAGGTTAGGTTAGGTTAGGTTAGGTTAGGTTAGGTTAGGTTAGGTTAGGTTAGGTTAGGTTAGGTTAGGTTAGGTTAGGTTAGGTTAGGTTAGGTTAGGTTAGGTTAGGTTAGGTTAGGTTAGGTTAGGTTAGGTTAGGTTAGGTTAGGTTAGGTTAGGTTAGGTTAGGTTAGGTTAGGTTAGGTTAGGTTAGGTTAGGTTAGGTTAGGTTAGGTTAGGTTAGGTTAGGTTAGGTTAGGTTAGGTTAGGTTAGGTTAGGTTAGGTTAGGTTAGGTTAGGTTAGGTTAGGTTAGGTTAGGTTAGGTTAGGTTAGGTTAGGTTAGGTTAGGTTAGGTTAGGTTAGGTTAGGTTAGGTTAGGTTAGGTTAGGTTAGGTTAGGTTAGGTTAGGTTAGGTTAGGTTAGGTTAGGTTAGGTTAGGTTAGGTTAGGTTAGGTTAGGTTAGGTTAGGTTAGGTTAGGTTAGGTTAGGTTAGGTTAGGTTAGGTTAGGTTAGGTTAGGTTAGGTTAGGTTAGGTTAGGTTAGGTTAGGTTAGGTTAGGTTAGGTTAGGTTAGGTTAGGTTAGGTTAGGTTAGGTTAGGTTAGGTTAGGTTAGGTTAGGTTAGGTTAGGTTAGGTTAGGTTAGGTTAGGTTAGGTTAGGTTAGGTTAGGTTAGGTTAGGTTAGGTTAGGTTAGGTTAGGTTAGGTTAGGTTAGGTTAGGTTAGGTTAGGTTAGGTTAGGTTAGGTTAGGTTAGGTTAGGTTAGGTTAGGTTAGGTTAGGTTAGGTTAGGTTAGGTTAGGTTAGGTTAGGTTAGGTTAGGTTAGGTTAGGTTAGGTTAGGTTAGGTTAGGTTAGGTTAGGTTAGGTTAGGTTAGGTTAGGTTAGGTTAGGTTAGGTTAGGTTAGGTTAGGTTAGGTTAGGTTAGGTTAGGTTAGGTTAGGTTAGGTTAGGTTAGGTTAGGTTAGGTTAGGTTAGGTTAGGTTAGGTTAGGTTAGGTTAGGTTAGGTTAGGTTAGGTTAGGTTAGGTTAGGTTAGGTTAGGTTAGGTTAGGTTAGGTTAGGTTAGGTTAGGTTAGGTTAGGTTAGGTTAGGTTAGGTTAGGTTAGGTTAGGTTAGGTTAGGTTAGGTTAGGTTAGGTTAGGTTAGGTTAGGTTAGGTTAGGTTAGGTTAGGTTAGGTTAGGTTAGGTTAGGTTAGGTTAGGTTAGGTTAGGTTAGGTTAGGTTAGGTTAGGTTAGGTTAGGTTAGGTTAGGTTAGGTTAGGTTAGGTTAGGTTAGGTTAGGTTAGGTTAGGTTAGGTTAGGTTAGGTTAGGTTAGGTTAGGTTAGGTTAGGTTAGGTTAGGTTAGGTTAGGTTAGGTTAGGTTAGGTTAGGTTAGGTTAGGTTAGGTTAGGTTAGGTTAGGTTAGGTTAGGTTAGGTTAGGTTAGGTTAGGTTAGGTTAGGTTAGGTTAGGTTAGGTTAGGTTAGGTTAGGTTAGGTTAGGTTAGGTTAGGTTAGGTTAGGTTAGGTTAGGTTAGGTTAGGTTAGGTTAGGTTAGGTTAGGTTAGGTTAGGTTAGGTTAGGTTAGGTTAGGTTAGGTTAGGTTAGGTTAGGTTAGGTTAGGTTAGGTTAGGTTAGGTTAGGTTAGGTTAGGTTAGGTTAGGTTAGGTTAGGTTAGGTTAGGTTAGGTTAGGTTAGGTTAGGTTAGGTTAGGTTAGGTTAGGTTAGGTTAGGTTAGGTTAGGTTAGGTTAGGTTAGGTTAGGTTAGGTTAGGTTAGGTTAGGTTAGGTTAGGTTAGGTTAGGTTAGGTTAGGTTAGGTTAGGTTAGGTTAGGTTAGGTTAGGTTAGGTTAGGTTAGGTTAGGTTAGGTTAGGTTAGGTTAGGTTAGGTTAGGTTAGGTTAGGTTAGGTTAGGTTAGGTTAGGTTAGGTTAGGTTAGGTTAGGTTAGGTTAGGTTAGGTTAGGTTAGGTTAGGTTAGGTTAGGTTAGGTTAGGTTAGGTTAGGTTAGGTTAGGTTAGGTTAGGTTAGGTTAGGTTAGGTTAGGTTAGGTTAGGTTAGGTTAGGTTAGGTTAGGTTAGGTTAGGTTAGGTTAGGTTAGGTTAGGTTAGGTTAGGTTAGGTTAGGTTAGGTTAGGTTAGGTTAGGTTAGGTTAGGTTAGGTTAGGTTAGGTTAGGTTAGGTTAGGTTAGGTTAGGTTAGGTTAGGTTAGGTTAGGTTAGGTTAGGTTAGGTTAGGTTAGGTTAGGTTAGGTTAGGTTAGGTTAGGTTAGGTTAGGTTAGGTTAGGTTAGGTTAGGTTAGGTTAGGTTAGGTTAGGTTAGGTTAGGTTAGGTTAGGTTAGGTTAGGTTAGGTTAGGTTAGGTTAGGTTAGGTTAGGTTAGGTTAGGTTAGGTTAGGTTAGGTTAGGTTAGGTTAGGTTAGGTTAGGTTAGGTTAGGTTAGGTTAGGTTAGGTTAGGTTAGGTTAGGTTAGGTTAGGTTAGGTTAGGTTAGGTTAGGTTAGGTTAGGTTAGGTTAGGTTAGGTTAGGTTAGGTTAGGTTAGGTTAGGTTAGGTTAGGTTAGGTTAGGTTAGGTTAGGTTAGGTTAGGTTAGGTTAGGTTAGGTTAGGTTAGGTTAGGTTAGGTTAGGTTAGGTTAGGTTAGGTTAGGTTAGGTTAGGTTAGGTTAGGTTAGGTTAGGTTAGGTTAGGTTAGGTTAGGTTAGGTTAGGTTAGGTTAGGTTAGGTTAGGTTAGGTTAGGTTAGGTTAGGTTAGGTTAGGTTAGGTTAGGTTAGGTTAGGTTAGGTTAGGTTAGGTTAGGTTAGGTTAGGTTAGGTTAGGTTAGGTTAGGTTAGGTTAGGTTAGGTTAGGTTAGGTTAGGTTAGGTTAGGTTAGGTTAGGTTAGGTTAGGTTAGGTTAGGTTAGGTTAGGTTAGGTTAGGTTAGGTTAGGTTAGGTTAGGTTAGGTTAGGTTAGGTTAGGTTAGGTTAGGTTAGGTTAGGTTAGGTTAGGTTAGGTTAGGTTAGGTTAGGTTAGGTTAGGTTAGGTTAGGTTAGGTTAGGTTAGGTTAGGTTAGGTTAGGTTAGGTTAGGTTAGGTTAGGTTAGGTTAGGTTAGGTTAGGTTAGGTTAGGTTAGGTTAGGTTAGGTTAGGTTAGGTTAGGTTAGGTTAGGTTAGGTTAGGTTAGGTTAGGTTAGGTTAGGTTAGGTTAGGTTAGGTTAGGTTAGGTTAGGTTAGGTTAGGTTAGGTTAGGTTAGGTTAGGTTAGGTTAGGTTAGGTTAGGTTAGGTTAGGTTAGGTTAGGTTAGGTTAGGTTAGGTTAGGTTAGGTTAGGTTAGGTTAGGTTAGGTTAGGTTAGGTTAGGTTAGGTTAGGTTAGGTTAGGTTAGGTTAGGTTAGGTTAGGTTAGGTTAGGTTAGGTTAGGTTAGGTTAGGTTAGGTTAGGTTAGGTTAGGTTAGGTTAGGTTAGGTTAGGTTAGGTTAGGTTAGGTTAGGTTAGGTTAGGTTAGGTTAGGTTAGGTTAGGTTAGGTTAGGTTAGGTTAGGTTAGGTTAGGTTAGGTTAGGTTAGGTTAGGTTAGGTTAGGTTAGGTTAGGTTAGGTTAGGTTAGGTTAGGTTAGGTTAGGTTAGGTTAGGTTAGGTTAGGTTAGGTTAGGTTAGGTTAGGTTAGGTTAGGTTAGGTTAGGTTAGGTTAGGTTAGGTTAGGTTAGGTTAGGTTAGGTTAGGTTAGGTTAGGTTAGGTTAGGTTAGGTTAGGTTAGGTTAGGTTAGGTTAGGTTAGGTTAGGTTAGGTTAGGTTAGGTTAGGTTAGGTTAGGTTAGGTTAGGTTAGGTTAGGTTAGGTTAGGTTAGGTTAGGTTAGGTTAGGTTAGGTTAGGTTAGGTTAGGTTAGGTTAGGTTAGGTTAGGTTAGGTTAGGTTAGGTTAGGTTAGGTTAGGTTAGGTTAGGTTAGGTTAGGTTAGGTTAGGTTAGGTTAGGTTAGGTTAGGTTAGGTTAGGTTAGGTTAGGTTAGGTTAGGTTAGGTTAGGTTAGGTTAGGTTAGGTTAGGTTAGGTTAGGTTAGGTTAGGTTAGGTTAGGTTAGGTTAGGTTAGGTTAGGTTAGGTTAGGTTAGGTTAGGTTAGGTTAGGTTAGGTTAGGTTAGGTTAGGTTAGGTTAGGTTAGGTTAGGTTAGGTTAGGTTAGGTTAGGTTAGGTTAGGTTAGGTTAGGTTAGGTTAGGTTAGGTTAGGTTAGGTTAGGTTAGGTTAGGTTAGGTTAGGTTAGGTTAGGTTAGGTTAGGTTAGGTTAGGTTAGGTTAGGTTAGGTTAGGTTAGGTTAGGTTAGGTTAGGTTAGGTTAGGTTAGGTTAGGTTAGGTTAGGTTAGGTTAGGTTAGGTTAGGTTAGGTTAGGTTAGGTTAGGTTAGGTTAGGTTAGGTTAGGTTAGGTTAGGTTAGGTTAGGTTAGGTTAGGTTAGGTTAGGTTAGGTTAGGTTAGGTTAGGTTAGGTTAGGTTAGGTTAGGTTAGGTTAGGTTAGGTTAGGTTAGGTTAGGTTAGGTTAGGTTAGGTTAGGTTAGGTTAGGTTAGGTTAGGTTAGGTTAGGTTAGGTTAGGTTAGGTTAGGTTAGGTTAGGTTAGGTTAGGTTAGGTTAGGTTAGGTTAGGTTAGGTTAGGTTAGGTTAGGTTAGGTTAGGTTAGGTTAGGTTAGGTTAGGTTAGGTTAGGTTAGGTTAGGTTAGGTTAGGTTAGGTTAGGTTAGGTTAGGTTAGGTTAGGTTAGGTTAGGTTAGGTTAGGTTAGGTTAGGTTAGGTTAGGTTAGGTTAGGTTAGGTTAGGTTAGGTTAGGTTAGGTTAGGTTAGGTTAGGTTAGGTTAGGTTAGGTTAGGTTAGGTTAGGTTAGGTTAGGTTAGGTTAGGTTAGGTTAGGTTAGGTTAGGTTAGGTTAGGTTAGGTTAGGTTAGGTTAGGTTAGGTTAGGTTAGGTTAGGTTAGGTTAGGTTAGGTTAGGTTAGGTTAGGTTAGGTTAGGTTAGGTTAGGTTAGGTTAGGTTAGGTTAGGTTAGGTTAGGTTAGGTTAGGTTAGGTTAGGTTAGGTTAGGTTAGGTTAGGTTAGGTTAGGTTAGGTTAGGTTAGGTTAGGTTAGGTTAGGTTAGGTTAGGTTAGGTTAGGTTAGGTTAGGTTAGGTTAGGTTAGGTTAGGTTAGGTTAGGTTAGGTTAGGTTAGGTTAGGTTAGGTTAGGTTAGGTTAGGTTAGGTTAGGTTAGGTTAGGTTAGGTTAGGTTAGGTTAGGTTAGGTTAGGTTAGGTTAGGTTAGGTTAGGTTAGGTTAGGTTAGGTTAGGTTAGGTTAGGTTAGGTTAGGTTAGGTTAGGTTAGGTTAGGTTAGGTTAGGTTAGGTTAGGTTAGGTTAGGTTAGGTTAGGTTAGGTTAGGTTAGGTTAGGTTAGGTTAGGTTAGGTTAGGTTAGGTTAGGTTAGGTTAGGTTAGGTTAGGTTAGGTTAGGTTAGGTTAGGTTAGGTTAGGTTAGGTTAGGTTAGGTTAGGTTAGGTTAGGTTAGGTTAGGTTCGGTTAGGTTAGGTTAGGTTAGGTTAGGTTAGGTTAGGTTAGGTTAGGTTAGGTTAGGTTAGGTTAGGTTAGGTTAGGTTAGGTTAGGTTAGGTTAGGTTAGGTTAGGTTAGGTTAGGTTAGGTTAGGTTAGGTTAGGTTAGGTTAGGTTAGGTTAGGTTAGGTTAGGTTAGGTTAGGTTAGGTTAGGTTAGGTTAGGTTAGGTTAGGTTAGGTTAGGTTAGGTTAGGTTAGGTTAGGTTAGGTTAGGTTAGGTTAGGTTAGGTTAGGTTAGGTTAGGTTAGGTTAGGTTAGGTTAGGTTAGGTTAGGTTAGGTTAGGTTAGGTTAGGTTAGGTTAGGTTAGGTTAGGTTAGGTTAGGTTAGGTTAGGTTAGGTTAGGTTAGGTTAGGTTAGGTTAGGTTAGGTTAGGTTAGGTTAGGTTAGGTTAGGTTAGGTTAGGTTAGGTTAGGTTAGGTTAGGTTAGGTTAGGTTAGGTTAGGTTAGGTTAGGTTAGGTTAGGTTAGGTTAGGTTAGGTTAGGTTAGGTTAGGTTAGGTTAGGTTAGGTTAGGTTAGGTTAGGTTAGGTTAGGTTAGGTTAGGTTAGGTTAGGTTAGGTTAGGTTAGGTTAGGTTAGGTTAGGTTAGGTTAGGTTAGGTTAGGTTAGGTTAGGTTAGGTTAGGTTAGGTTAGGTTAGGTTAGGTTAGGTTAGGTTAGGTTAGGTTAGGTTAGGTTAGGTTAGGTTAGGTTAGGTTAGGTTAGGTTAGGTTAGGTTAGGTTAGGTTAGGTTAGGTTAGGTTAGGTTAGGTTAGGTTAGGTTAGGTTAGGTTAGGTTAGGTTAGGTTAGGTTAGGTTAGGTTAGGTTAGGTTAGGTTAGGTTAGGTTAGGTTAGG
>CAUEGR010000009.1:0-20711 GCA_958496245.1 Perizoma flavofasciatum
ACAAACTACGAAAATGTATCTACTTTTTGGGCATGTACCAAAGTGACAGCCCTACACTGAGGGCGCATTTGTCGCTCCCGGGTCCGTCACGTAACTCTATACGCCCTATTCACTGAATTACATAATTCTACTATACACTATGTAAAAAGAACCATCACCAAGCCGAAAAACACATCCTACTACTATTAGAAACGCGAAAGTTTGTGAGGATGGATGTTTGTTACACTTTCACGCAAAAACTACTGAACGGATTTTGATGAAACACAGTAATATAGCTTATACATCAGAATAACACATAGGCTACTTTTTATCCGGGTGCCACGCGGAGGAAGCCGTAGGCAGAGGCTAGTATTCTATATATCATTGGGATATTTTTTTTCTACTTGACTATACCTGGAAATTCACTGGTTATAGATATACCTATTGAAGGTCAAAGTCTTAACGGAGTACTTTACGGAAATTAATTCCAAGTGTGTGTGTTAAACTTTCGTACAAACAATATCAAAATTTTAGAAATTTCTTAACAAATTACAAATTTTGAAGTTGCAGAAAAGCAATGAACATCAAACTCGTCACGCACACTACGGCATTGCCTCTTACGTTTTGTATGGAGCACATACAAAAACAGCAATTTTTCATGCCTAAAATTAAAATCATTTTCCCTCAATGTTACACGTTAGATGAAAAGTATGCATAGATTTCAGCTTGGTGATGGGTCTTTTACACTCTGTATATAAATAAATAATGCTGGACAGTTTCACACAACATCATCTAGTCCCAAACGAAGCAGAGCTTGTATTACGGGAACTACATGACTGATAAACTACTGGGGCCTTATTCGCTATGACCATATAAACTCGTAACGCGGGCGCGTTACGTTATAGTCGTGGAATTCGCATGGAATGGTATTCTCTATGCCAATGTCAAATTTTAAAACGCGGTGAGGTGCGTTACGTGCGTGTTTTGAACTGTCAAAATAACGTGTGTCGAGCTAGCGCGTTACAAGCGCGTTTCCAGTTTCGTTCATAGTTTTGTTGTGGTAATTGATAGAGGTTGGTTCTACAAGAAGTCAACGAGTGACACGATTTTTTAAATACACGATAAAAATATACATATTATATCTATTCATATTGTAAAAACGGGAATTTTCACGTACTGCACTATCGGTGAAGGCACCGACTAAGTTTCGACTCATTCCGAGAGTCTTCATCAGGGTGAGTGGTTGCGACTTTCTCCTTCCGCGTCGCGCCGTGCACTACGCGCTGCCGCACGTTGTGCGCGGTTATAAAGGCGCGCGAGTGGAGGGGGCGATTGTGTTCGTAGCGTTGTAGTAACTACTGGTGGTAGGGGTGCTACATCGTCTACGCTACTGCTCACGTCGATGCAATAACCTATTCCTGGAGGAGCCAGACAGGCTACGCTCACTGTGGCAATGTCAGATTCGACTCCCCCGTTATCATGCAGTCCATACAGACATGACTTCCAGGCGGGGGGTAAAGCCCATCCACGGTCTCTGTTAAAGTTTGGTAGACGACCTATCTCGATAGCTTCGCGGATCTTGCGAGGAACGAAAAACTTTTCTCTTGCCAAGACCCGGGCTTTATCAAAACGGATATAGTGCGTCGTACCAGTGACCAGCGAATGCTCTGCTATGGCGGAACTGTTGATATCTAAGTTCTTCACAGCGCGTATGTGTTCGGTGAGCCTTGTAGAAATGTTGCGTTTTGTCTCGCCGATGTAGCATTTACCGCAGTCACAAGGAATCTTGTAGACACCGGGGACACCTAATGGGTCTCTATCCTTGGGAGAACGTAGCAATTGTCTCAATTGTGTCAGGGGTCGGAATATCGTTTTTATGCTGTACTTTCGACGTAAGACGTGCCCGATTTTATCTGTTATTCCCTTAACAAATGGTAAGTATGCTACAGCTCTCTCTACCGATGCCTTGCGTGACCTCATAGACGTGTTTGCGATCCGAAAACTTTGTCTCCAACCATAGCCGTTTCCCTCTAACACCTCTTTCACATGTGACAGTTCAGCATCCACGTATTGTGGGTCACACAACCTAAGAGCTCTATTTATTAGAGTGCGTGGTACAGAGGCGAGGTGTGCTGGATGATGGTGAGAGTCAGCTCTAAGGTATCTGTCTGTATGTGTTGGTTTGCGGTATATCGAATGTGAGAAGCGTCTTGAAGTTTCTCGCTTGACCAACACATCTAGAAAAGGCAGAGTTTTTACATTGGTAAGGAAGATGAATGTATGGTGAGTTTCGACGTAACTTCTCTGTTCACCAATGTACCGATAGCGGACACCATAACTATAATTCAGGAATTATTGCTACCTACTTCAATACCTATCGAGTACATGAAGGTGATTGAGTTTCTTTTGTCTAGTGGCTATTTTATGTGGCGGGGTGATTATTTTCTGCAAATGGAGGGTGTAGCGATGGGGTCTCCTATAGCTCCGGTAGTCGCAAACATTTTTATGGAGTGGTTTGAGTCCACAACGCTGGAAAATGTACCTTTTAAGCCAAGACACTGGTGGCGGTATGTAGACGACGTGTTTGCCATAATACATAAAGATAACATCACACCGTTACTTACACATTTGAACACCAGACACCCTAAAATCAGTTTCACTGTGGAGCGTGAACAAAACAAAACTCTGCCTTTTCTAGATGTGTTGGTCAAGCGAGAAACTTCAGGACGCTTCTCACATTCGATATACCGCAAACCAACACATACAGACAGATACCTTAGAGCTGACTCTCACCATCATCCAGCACACCTCGCCTCTGTACCACGCACTCTAATAAATAGAGCTCTTAGGTTGTGTGACCCACAATACGTGGATGCTGAACTGTCACATGTGAAAGAGGTGTTAGAGGGAAACGGCTATGGTTGGAGACAAAGTTTTCGGATCGCAAACACGTCTATGAGGTCACGCAAGGCATCGGTAGAGAGAGCTGTAGCATACTTACCATTTGTTAAGGGAATAACAGATAAAATCGGGCACGTCTTACGTCGAAAGTACAGCATAAAAACGATATTCCGACCCCTGACACAATTGAGACAATTGCTACGTTCTCCCAAGGATAGAGACCCATTAGGTGTCCCCGGTGTCTACAAGATTCCTTGTGACTGCGGTAAATGCTACATCGGCGAGACAAAACGCAACATTTCTACAAGGCTCACCGAACACATACGCGCTGTGAAGAACTTAGATATCAACAGTTCCGCCATAGCAGAGCATTCGCTGGTCACTGGTACGACGCACTATATCCGTTTTGATAAAGCCCGGGTCTTGGCAAGAGAAAAGTTTTTCGTTCCTCGCAAGATCCGCGAAGCTATCGAGATAGGTCGTCTACCAAACTTTAACAGAGACCGTGGATGGGCTTTACCCCCCGCCTGGAAGTCATGTCTGTATGGACTGCATGATAACGGGGGAGTCGAATCTGACATTGCCACAGTGAGCGTAGCCTGTCTGGCTCCTCCAGGAATAGGTTATTGCATCGACGTGAGCAGTAGCGTAGACGATGTAGCACCCCTACCACCAGTAGTTACTACAACGCTACGAACACAATCGCCCCCTCCACTCGCGCGCCTTTATAACCGCGCACAACGTGCGGCAGCGCGTAGTGCACGGCGCGACGCGGAAGGAGAAAGTCGCAACCACTCACCCTGATGAAGACTCTCGGAATGAGTCGAAACTTAGTCGGTGCCTTCACCGATAGTGCAGTACGTGAAAATTCCCGTTTTTACAATATGAATAGTCAAGTTCACGATAGTTTTTGGAATAAAACATATTATATCTGTTTTCATTCAATAAATAGGTACTAGGTTGTGGTAAAATTTTATTGTTGTTTAGTTTGGAATTGCAGAATCCCATTTTTGCGTTGTTCGCGCCTACGTTCAAAGCATCTTTTTAAAATATTTTTTAGTAAAAATTGTTCAGTAGTAATTTGCGATTGCGAGGTTATCAATTTTTTTCAATCTGTGGTTAGTACGTGGACAGAGCAACACAATTTTAATCTGTGATGTGGACAGTCAACGCAAGGGTACATTTCGTTCAAAAACCAGAGTATCCGTATCTTTTATAATTATTAAAAAATAATGAAATTCATTTGAGGTTAATTACTTATAAAATTAAACGAAAGTATTATTATAAGAGATTAGGCAGTCCTTCATTGCAGATAAATCATTTTGAGATGAAGATACGTAACAATTAGTGAAATCTAAATAAACCGCTAAATTTCCGATACGAACGCATGTCAAATTTATGAACGAATTGCGTGAAATCGAAAACTAGAATATACTGGCCATAGACAATCTATCGTGCGGCATACAGAATACAATTTTTGAATTCCTTGTCGTGGCGCGTTTAGGAAACACGTTTGAGTTATGAGCACATTACGATTACGCGCGTTATTGGTAAGGAATCTCATGTGGCATAGCGAATAAGGCCCCTTATATTTTTTTTTCATATTAAACACAGAACACACACAGACCCGAGACCATACCAATTTGAGACAATTTGCTAGGAAACAATTCTGCAACTGTCGTGCGAGTCCCGCCACGTCTCCTGTGCTCTGATTGGTCGAAACTGTAGTTTCAACCAATCAGAGCACAACATGACGCAATGACAATGACAATGTCCGCGTTTGCCAACATCAGTCCTAAAAGACTGATGTGTTGAAAGAACAGTGTGGTTCAATATGACGCCTCTCGGGGTTAACTGCTCGATGCCCGAGACAAATATTTACAAACATTAGACATATTAAATTAAATCGTATCGTTTATTCGATCGCTTTTAAGCGATAAGACCGCCCATTATACTTTTAGTAATATAAAGTTTATGTTTATTTCGTTATCTGGTGGTGTACAATAAAGTATATTTATACATTCAATTGTAAAAGCCACGTTATAAAGTTTTCGACTTTTATAAACATTTAACGGTACAATCCAAACAAAAAAAACCCCCACACAACTTTTTTAATCAGTCACAGAACTGCACCTAAATCGTAAACCAAATTTCGCATACGTTCCAAGATATCCCAACTTTCAGCCCAAAAAGTCGACGATCACTGATTGAAGTCGTCAAAACAAACCAACCGGAAAATGTGCGTAACCCCTTTTACGCAAATAGAAAAGGTTTTGAAGCATGGAGCAGTACTAAGCAAGAGCGCACAAATAAATAAACTAGATACTGCCCACGGCTTCGCCCGCATAGTACCCAGATAAAAAGTAGCCTATGTGTTATTCTGGTGTATAAGCTATATTACTGTAAAGCTTTATCAAACTCCGTTCAGTAGTTTTTGCGTGAAAGAGTAACATGTATGTATGTATTTACACAAAAAAATCATATAAGTAGTATATCAGTCATGTAGTTCCCATAACACAAGCTCCGCTTAGTATGGGTCTAGATGATGCTGTGTGAAAATGTTCAGCATTCCAGGATTAAAACTGCTTACGCTTCAAACACACTGTTCGCTAGCTGTTTACTGCTCCAGGATCGGAGTATGTTTTACCTACGAAGGGTTGTAATGTGAGGAAGTACTAAAAGTATATTCAGCGTTTTATTGCTGTTTTTTGCTGTTACGGAACCCAAATAAACAAATCATTTTTTATTTTATAGGTAAATTTAAGACCTTTGCCCAGCAGAGGGATGATAAAATGTTTCTGTGGCGAAGGCCCGCCTGAGACGCAGAGGGTTGCGGGTTCGATTCTCGCCGTGGGGCTAAATTATATCGAGACCTGGTTCTCTAGACAAAATGACTTTAGCTGCGAAAATGTCACGTGACTTCTGCCAAGTTTCTCATTGACAAATTTGCGTTAGCGTGAAAGGAAAACTAAGCGTGAGGTATTTGTCTATTTTTATATGATAAAAAATAGACATGTATATGTATTTTTTTTTCTGCCATTTTTTATTTTATTCTGTAATGCATGAAATTTAATATATATCAATTTATTTAATATAAATTTATAAATTTAGATAGGTGCCTAATATTTGCACGACAAATTTAGTCGAGTACAGTGTTACCTAATAACGTAGCATAAGAACCAATGTACCTGTATTCACGCAAATAAAGTTTTAAATCATTCATTCATTCATGCACCTCTCGCGTTACAGCCGGCTGCTCGACCGCCACGCCACCGAGGTCGTCAACTTACCTCCGTTGGGTTTAAGTAAAAAAAAACCGTCTACCGTTCCAGATGAGTTAGGTTTCGAAACTTTTAGCAGTAAAGTACTAATTGTTTTGAAACGTGTGTTATGGGAACTACAAGACTGATATATGTTGACAACCTCTGTGGCGCAGCGGGTGAAGGTCCGCCTGAGACGCAGAAGGTTGCGGGTTTGATTCCCCCTGTGGGACAAATGTTTGTATGATATGCATTCATTTGTCTCGGGTCTGGGTGTTTTCTATGTATAATATGTAAGTATTCACAAAAAAAAAATATAAGTAGTATATCAGTCATGTAGTTCCCATAACACAAGCTCTGCTTACTATGGGGCAAGATGATGTTGTGTGAAAATGTCCAGCATTATTTATTTATTTATTATACTACTTATACGTTTTTTTTGTAAATACATACATATTATCCATAGAAAACACCCAGACCCGAGACAAATATTGTAGATCATACAAAATTTGTCCGCGGCGGGAATCAAACACGCAACCTTCTGCGTCTCAGGCGGGCCTTCGCCCACTACGCCGCAGAGGTTGTTATGTTTCTAAGGAAGGATCCATCGTTCTTATACGTGGAAAGAGACTAGTAACGCCATCTATGCCACACTCTATGCAACTATTAAAAGACACATTTGAAATACGCCACGCCATCTATGCAACACAAAAATGGAACCCGAAACTCAAAGGACAAACTGGATAACTGGTAACTATGGACCATTTAAAAAAAAACAATCTAAGGTAAACTTGTAACCCCAGCTATGCTACCCAGAGGATACATTGGTTGCGTATTGCGCCATCTGTGCTGCACTATCAACAACTATCAAGGGTTTCGAAGGTCGAACTATAACAACGCCATCTAGCGACTCTTTACTATACTTCGTCCTTACGAAGTCCTTACATTAGGTTGCATAGTAAGACGAAGTATAGTAAGGAGTCGCTAGATGGCGTTATTATTGACACTGAACCGTTCAGGCAGATGGATATTAATATCAGCAGTGTTAGGACTGTCCATTGTAATCAAGTAAATGATTATGTTATCCTTGTTATACGTATCTATTTTTAAGTTATTGCTCAGATGACAATTTGTTCGAAGATATTACTAATATTAGATACCTAATTTACTTGTTGAATATTGAATACATAATTCAACCAGTTGTTGATTTGACTAAAAGTTCTGTAGCCAATCAGGGGCTTTCGTTTTTGTCACGTCACATTTAGAGTGGAAGAGAAGTGTAATGTAGAACCCAGTTGGTGTATTCGAGGCAGTCGTTGAGAAGTGTTGAACAGAGTAACAAGTGTAACTAAATATAAATAAAGTGTGAAAGTTTATAATCAGTGTTACGTGGTTCAATTCCACCTGATCTTCCCCAAAAACAGGTATTGGCCTCGATTCTGTAGTACACTAACTAAACTAAACTAAATTAAAACTGTCCGCTCTCTTTTACTGCGGATAAATGGAGCAAAAGAGTTAGAATCTGGTATCCAAGAATGGGAAAAAGAAACAGAGGTAGGCAACACAAACGCTGGAAAGAGGACATCGAAAACATAGGAGGGAAGTTATGGACGAGGACTGCAAGAGACAGGGGAAAATGGAAGGAGTTGGAGGAGGCCTATGCTGAAGAGCACACATACCACAAATAAATTAAAGGGTAGGTAGATAATTTTGATAAAAGAATAAAATATAATTTTAATTTAAGTTAATGAAAATTGGTAATATTTTTTTTGTGTCTGAAATAAATGGCTTATTTATTATTATCTCTTTTACTTATAGTGTACGCAAGAAAGAGATGGCAAGAATTTGACTGCTGTGTGCTGCTGTCAAATCAGTTTACGAGCCGCTTTTCTTCGTGTTTATAGTCAGCATGTTTTGAAATCACGACTAAATTTGTATGGAAAACTTAAATCTGACTAATTTGACAGAACTAAAATTGTAGCTATCTCTTTCTTGCTTGCACTATCAGTAAATGAGAGCGACAGTTTAAATTAAGTTTAGTTAGTGTACAGAATCGAGGCCATTATAACTAATACTAGTAATTAGTTAGGTGCGTGGAGCATTTCCGTTTCAGTACTAGTATAGTATTATAATATGTGGTTTCAGTTTACTTATGAGTGCACGTTTTTTTTATTAAGTTGTATTATATTTATTCATAAAACTATGTACTAGTAGGTATTTAAAAAAAATACAGATGAACAAAGACCAAAACTCTTGGGATTGAAAATGCTCCAACTCGAACCTATTGTTTTGCAAAAGGACCATTAAAACGAATAACCAGCCTTGTTGTCTTGCCTTTCTTTACTGGCTTGGTCGGATCAACAGACAGTAGATAAAAACCGACGTCTGAAAGGGATCTCTGTGATTTTAATGAATGAATGAATGTTGACTTTCATCTCTTATCTTCTTCTGGGACTTCCACGTGGCCACCGCCAATTCGGAACCCATTAGTGGCTTTCGCCCACAGTTCCTCCGGCATGCAAACGTGTCCAGCCTAGTCCCACTTCAATTTGATATTTTTTTGAGTCACGTCAATCATCAGTCAGTCAGGAAATGTATATAATAATATTAAAAAAAATCGAATGCCTTTAGTAAAATCTTATAATCTTATGCCTATTTGCACTGTACCAAATTCAAAGCATGTGCTTAAACTTTTCTGTATCTAAAGTAAGTCTTAAGGACGGGAAGATGCGACACAGTTTTTACTACTGCATTTTTCAGCGTTCCTTTTGTATGTCACGTTCTCTTGTAATCAAATAAATAAATAATAGATAAATAAAATAAAAATCTAAGTTTTCGAGCGCAGCTGAGTCTGACTTGGAGTTGAGTCTGACTCCAAGAATAATGCTCTCCATAGAGTCCATAACTCGTTGACCAAATCATAGAACTATGAAAATTAACTGACAGTGTAAAAAGAATACACCGCCATCTGTGCTAAAGAACGGTGAACATCCACACCGCTTAACTTCGCTGTGTCGGTGGAAAAGTTAGGTATAGTTTAGGTTAAGTTAGATTAAGTTTTGGTAGCAATAATGCACGGTTGTCTGGAAGAGATCGCTGTCGATAAGACTGACATTTAAAAAAAAAAGGTACGTCACTCACCATTTGCATCTGCAGTAAGTTCACGCTGTATACGATGCCGGCATGCGTCAGCCACACCGAGGCGGCTAGAGGGCATGCCTCACTGATCTTGTACAGTATACTAATGCAGGTGTTCAGAGCCCTGCCGACAAAATGACAATCACAAAACTTTTAATAGTAATTGAACAGAACTCACTCTACGGGTCGTTTGCCGCGCTTATATATTTTCTTCTAGTAATTTCTAGTAGGGGACGTGACCCGCAGTTGCCTCGCACCGCCTCAAATATTCGAGACTACCGTTTACTAGCGCGGTTAGTGTCTCCAGACAATACTAGATGGCGATGGAACAAGTAGTGCGTCCAATTGATAAGAGATGGCGCTAGAGTACCGTAATTACATACTTTACCTACTTTATGTAGGTAGTGTATGTTTGTATATTGTAATATGTAATCATTTTTGTATTTTTTTAATTTGACCTATAATTATTATTATCAATAAATAACTATTATAACTTTTATGACTATTATTAGCGCACGTGACAATAATACGTACCTCGTATTCAGATGAAAGTCTTCCCTCTCGACGGCGAAGCATAAAAGCTGGCCCAAAGTCTTGATCGCATGTATTTTCGTGAATATCATCATTTCTGCTTTCAGCTGAAACCAAAACAAAACGCACAAACTGAAATCACGCGATGTGACAACTTTTACTAGCGACATCTTATTCTGTTTTTATGTACTAGCTACTGCCCAAGGCTTCGCCCGCGCGGTATCCGGATGAAATGTAGTCGATGAGTAGTAGCTCAGACAGTTAAGAGGCCTGCGTTGGATGAATTACCCATACAAACGTAATACCATGGTCATTTGTAATTAGAGCTTATTTCCACCATATTATGTTTTTATTTTCATTCGAATAGTATTTATCTACGTACCTTGCTATATATTTTTTCAAAATACTTACCTAAAATGAAATGTAAACGAATTGCATTTTGGATATTTTTACATCATACATGACATGTTTTCTTCTTATTTGTTTTGTATTAAAAACAACAATACCTTACGTATCGTTTGGTTAGGTACATAGATTATATTGTCTAGTTACAGAATAACAACACAATGTGAAAAATACAACAAGTTTCCATTCATCTTTTTTGTTATTACGGAACATCACAAAATTTATAGCAAATTCTGTATGGCTAATATCGCTATCGCGCAAGCACGGGCGGTCCTGCATCAGTCAAAAAGAGATAGCTATATTTTTGTACGCGCATCGAATTTAAGTTATGAGCGCTGTACGCCGGATCCTTAAGGGAGCGTTCATAAGAAACGCATTCGCTGGACCGTTTTTTCGTCGACGTACGTTACGAAATTGGTCTTCAAGAAAAACCTTTTTATTTTAACGGAATAATAAGCCTATGCCCACCCTGAAGTCTATCGTAAGTATTGGTGAAATAATATTGGAAAACGGACGAGTAGTTTCGAAGATTACTTCCTATTAAAAATACCTATAAAACGTAAGCAATAAAGATCTAGTGAGGGTACTTACGTTTGGAGAGAACTTGTTAGAAGTGAACGTCTCTGACGCAACTCGTTGAGTATTTCCTCTAGCGCGTGCGACCAAGTCGATAAGAGATGGCGTCACGATCTTTGTGCGGTTTTTGTCAATTATATACCTTTCTCATCTATATCTATCTACTATACTAATCCTACTATTATTATAAACGCGAAAGTTTGTGAGAATAGATGTTCGTTACTCTTTCACGCAAAAACTACTGAACGGATTCTGATGAAACTTTACAGTACTATAGCTTATACTTCAAAATAACACATAGACCACTTTTTATCCGGGTACCACGCGGGCGAAGCCGTGGGCAGAGGCTAGTATAATCATAAAGATGAAGAATTTGTTTTATTTTTTGCATTTGATAACCCAATTCTCGAGGAAGCTTATAGGCTATTTAACATCGTAGTAGCGCGGTGATGCGATCAAGTGAGGGTACTTACGATAGAGTTAACATTGTCTGCGCAAGTGCACATCCGATGTAGTTCGTTGAGCAGTTTCTCCAGTGCGACCATGTCAATAACAGATGGCGCCACGGTCTTCGTGCCGTTCTTGCTCATGTCACTCACTGAGCTGCTTATAGAATCACACGCGCTCAGTTGCCTATCCCTGGAATTAACATTAAGAAAATGTTTTATATGTATTTATTTACAAAAATCTTACTACATATTATAAACGCGAAAGTTTGTGAGAATGGATGTTTGTTACTCTTTCACGCAAAATTCACTGAACGTATTCTGATGAAACTTTACAGCAATATAGTTTATACATCAGAATAACACATAGGCTACTTTTTATCCGGGTACCACGCGGGCGAAGCCGTGGGCAGAAGCGTATGATTCATAAATAAATTAATGTCATAGAAATTATGAAACCCTAGTCATTTCGTCAGCTTAGTTTTGAACAACTTACTAATTCACGGGCGAGCAAAAAACAAACGAATCAACACGCTCACGACTGTATACCCCATGATGAACAACCTCAGATACATACTCAGTGCGTAGATTTTTGAGGATACCAAGTAGGGGGCAGTCATAGGCACGTCCAAACTTTATATTCGACACAACCCGCGTCTCGCAAATATTTAGCATTCTAGCTAGTTGCAAGCCAATCGCCGCTTATTGGAACACTAAAATAACAAAAAAATTACCAGTAGATTGGAATAGTCCTCACCTGATTTTCTTCTTCATCTTCTTGGTTGGTCTCTCTTCATCAACATTATTATTCTCAGCGATGTGTGACGTCGCTTCATCAATACCTGAAAATTATTGATAATAATATTGCTGGACATTTTCACACAGCATCTTCTAGCCCCAAACTAAGCAGAGCTTGTATTATGGGAACTACATCATACTAATATTATAAACGCGAAAGTTTGTGAGGATGGATGTTTGTTCCTCTTTCACGCAAAAACTAGTAAAAGGATTTTGATGAAACTTTACAGTAATCTAGCTTATACATCAGACAACGCTAACACATAGGCTACTTTTTATCCGAGTACCACGCGGGCGAAGCCGTGAGCAGAAGCTAGTAACTGATACTTATATACTTTTTTTCTCGTTAATACGTACATAATATACATAGAGAACATCCAGACCCGATACAAATATTTGCAGATCATATATTTTTCCCGCGGCAGGGATTGAACCCGCAACCGTCCAGCGTTATTTATTTAACTAACAGCTAACTTGTGCAGTTAGTCAGTTTTAACTTTTGTCTTTTACTTTCACCTTTTGACTTTAGCCTTTTGAATTTTGACTTTTGCCTTTTGACTCTTGACTTTTGACTTTTGCCTTTTTGACTTTTGACGTTTGACGTTAGACTTACCGTTATGTTCGTCTATAGCGTCAGCGTCAGGCATGAACTGTTTGATCAGGCTGTATATTTGCGTGATCAGTTTGTGCATTTTCACAGATCGCGGGGCGATAAGGCGATGAATATTAGCCGCCTCCAACGCTAACGAATTCTTCGTTCTGAAAAAAATATAAATACATAACATAAATACATAACAACAGTCACATACATATTCATAACTAGCTGTACCCGCGACTTCGTTCGCGATTGCAATCGCTTGATGAGATGATGATGTTTTTTATAAGTTTTACGGGAAAAATAGCAATCCCTCAGAAACAAAACTTTTATGGGACCACCTCGTTATCATTCTCTATACAACAACAAAATAATCATCAAAATCGGTTAACAATTTTCGAAGATATCAGTGTGTGGTATAACAAACACACGCGATAAAAAAACAATCATTCGAATTGAGAAACTCCTCCTTTTTTTGAAGTCAGTTAAAATCTAGAAAAATGATGGAACTGGACTACGCGTTAATGAATTACAACTAAGTACACATTTTGACTTTCATTCCCTCTCCCAAGAGAACCATGTTGAACTTCGGGATAAAAAGTATCCTATGTCCTACCCCGTAGTATTATCTCAAATCATGCTAAGTTTCATTTGAATTAATTCAGTAGTTTCAGCGTTATGCGCGGCCCAGATTCTGACAGACAGACATATTTTTTCGTATCCGACTGGTAGTTCCTGAGATTAACGCGTTCAAACAGACTTCAAACTCTAAACTCTTCAGTTTTCTTATTAGTATAGATTGATAATATCAGTAGAATACTTACACGGCTAATAGCTTCAGTCTAAACTTCCGAGCTCTCTTTCTAATGTTCTTCTGTCTCTCTCTTTCCTTTTTCTCTCGCTCTAACGACACTTTCGTCTCTTCTTCCTCGTTCTTATCCGGCTCTTGACTTTCTGATGTCGTCTAAAATCATAACAATACATTTAAATCTAATAATAAAATACATAAATTATGCGGGTCTTTATTTATTTATTTACACGCACAAAACACATACAAAAATACAACTTTCAAAATTCGGTTCAATCGTGATTGCAACATAAACATATGTACATGTAAATTATATAACTATATCGAGCAGAAAGTGAAACTTAATTAATATGTTCGAGGACTAAGAGAAAACTAACAAGGGTCATTTTTCACACAGCATCATCTGGCCCCAAAGTAAGCGGAGCTTGTGTTATGGGAACTACATGACTGATATAAAAATTATAATGCAGGACATATTACTTATACATATATATATGTTTTAAAACTAAATTCCAATTCAAAGGCAAAAATATCGATTTTTAAACACATTTTCATTGAAAACTATAATAGAATCTATGCTTGAACCAAGTGTGTTTTATTTTCGTACAACATACGGGTCTAACTATACCGGGTATTTCTTTAAGATGGATTAGCGAGGGAACATCCTAAACGGTAAGTACTAGTACAAAGTTACAAAGATAAATGTTTATTGACTTTGACTAGACTTCGACAAGACAATGACTAGACTTTGACAAGAATTCAATAAGACAATGACTAGACTTCGACCTGACTTAGACTTGACTATGGCATGACTATGACTTGACTATGACCTGACTATGACCTGACTATGACCTGACTATGACCTGACTATGACCTGACTATGCCTTGACTATGACCTGACTATGACCTGACTATGACCTGACTATGACCTGACTATGACCTGACTATGACCTGACTATGACCTGACTATGACCTGACTATGACCTGACTATGACCTGACTATGACCTGACTATGACCTGACTATGACCTGACTATGACTTGACTATGACTTGACTATGACTTGACTATGACTTGACTATGACTTGACTATGACTTGACTATGACTTGACTATGACTTGACTATGACTTGACTATGACTTGACTATGACTTGACTATGACTTGACTATGACTTGACTATGACTTGACTATGACTTGACTATGACTTGACTATGACTTGACTATGACTTGACTATGACTTGACTATGACTTGACTATGACTTGACTATGACTTGACTATGACTTGACTATGACTTGACTATGACTTGACTATGACTTGACTATGACTTGACTATGACTTGACTATGACTTGACTATGACTTGACTATGACTTGACTATGACTTGACTATGACTTGACTATGACTTGACTATGACTTGACTATGACTTGACTATGACTTGACTATGACTTGACTATGACTTGACTATGACTTGACTATGACTTGACTATGACTTGACTATGACTTGACTATGACTTGACTATGACTTGACTATGACTTGACTATGACTTGACTATGACTTGACTATGACTTGACTATGACTTGACTATGACTTGACTATGACTTGACTATGACTTGACTATGACTTGACTATGACTTGACTATGACTTGACTATGACTTGACTATGACTTGACTATGACTTGACTATGACTTGACTATGACTTGACTATGACTTGACTATGACTTGACTATGACTTGACTATGACTTGACTATGACTTGACTATGACTTGACTATGACTTGACTATGACTTGACTATGACTTGACTATGACTTGACTATGACTTGACTATGACTTGACTATGACTTGACTATGACTTGACTATGACTTGACTATGACTTGACTATGACTTGACTATGACTTGACTATGACTTGACTATGACTTGACTATGACTTGACTATGACTTGACTATGACTTGACTATGACTTGACTATGACTTGACTATGACTTGACTATGACTTGACTATGACTTGACTATGACTTGACTATGACTTGACTATGACTTGACTATGACTTGACTATGACTTGACTATGACTTGACTATGACTTGACTATGACTTGACTATGACTTGACTATGACTTGACTATGACTTGACTATGACTTGACTATGACTTGACTATGACTTGACTATGACTTGACTATGACTTGACTATGACTTGACTATGACTTGACTATGACTTGACTATGACTTGACTATGACTTGACTATGACTTGACTATGACTTGACTATGACTTGACTATGACTTGACTATGACTTGACTATGACTTGACTATGACTTGACTATGACTTGACTATGACTTGACTATGACTTGACTATGACTTGACTATGACTTGACTATGACTTGACTATGACTTGACTATGACTTGACTATGACTTGACTATGACTTGACTATGACTTGACTATGACTTGACTATGACTTGACTATGACTTGACTATGACTTGACTATGACTTGACTATGACTTGACTATGACTTGACTATGACTTGACTATGACTTGACTATGACTTGACTATGACTTGACTATGACTTGACTATGACTTGACTATGACTTGACTATGACTTGACTATGACTTGACTATGACTTGACTATGACTTGACTATGACTTGACTATGACTTGACTATGACTTGACTATGACTTGACTATGACTTGACTATGACTTGACTATGACTTGACTATGACTTGACTATGACTTGACTATGACTTGACTATGACTTGACTATGACTTGACTATGACTTGACTATGACTTGACTATGACTTGACTATGACTTGACTATGACTTGACTATGACTTGACTATGACTTGACTATGACTTGACTATGACTTGACTATGACTTGACTATGACTTGACTATGACTTGACTATGACTTGACTATGACTTGACTATGACTTGACTATGACTTGACTATGACTTGACTATGACTTGACTATGACTTGACTATGACTTGACTATGACTTGACTATGACTTGACTATGACTTGACTATGACTTGACTATGACTTGACTATGACTTGACTATGACTTGACTATGACTTGACTATGACTTGACTATGACTTGACTATGACTTGACTATGACTTGACTATGACTTGACTATGACTTGACTATGACTTGACTATGACTTGACTATGACTTGACTATGACTTGACTATGACTTGACTATGACTTGACTATGACTTGACTATGACTTGACTATGACTTGACTATGACTTGACTATGACTTGACTATGACTTGACTATGACTTGACTATGACTTGACTATGACTTGACTATGACTTGACTATGACTTGACTATGACTTGACTATGACTTGACTATGACTTGACTATGACTTGACTATGACTTGACTATGACTTGACTATGACTTGACTATGACTTGACTATGACTTGACTATGACTTGACTATGACTTGACTATGACTTGACTATGACTTGACTATGACTTGACTATGACTTGACTATGACTTGACTATGACTTGACTATGACTTGACTATGACTTGACTATGACTTGACTATGACTTGACTATGACTTGACTATGACTTGACTATGACTTGACTATGACTTGACTATGACTTGACTATGACTTGACTATGACTTGACTATGACTTGACTATGACTTGACTATGACTTGACTATGACTTGACTATGACTTGACTATGACTTGACTATGACTTGACTATGACTTGACTATGACTTGACTATGACTTGACTATGACTTGACTATGACTTGACTATGACTTGACTATGACTTGACTATGACTTGACTATGACTTGACTATGACTTGACTATGACTTGACTATGACTTGACTATGACTTGACTATGACTTGACTATGACTTGACTATGACTTGACTATGACTTGACTATGACTTGACTATGACTTGACTATGACTTGACTATGACTTGACTATGACTTGACTATGACTTGACTATGACTTGACTATGACTTGACTATGACTTGACTATGACTTGACTATGACTTGACTATGACTTGACTATGACTTGACTATGACTTGACTATGACTTGACTATGACTTGACTATGACTTGACTATGACTTGACTATGACTTGACTATGACTTGACTATGACTTGACTATGACTTGACTATGACTTGACTATGACTTGACTATGACTTGACTATGACTTGACTCAGACTTGACTTGAGTTGACTATGTTAAATCTCACCGCCTGCCTTGGTCCCGTGGCCTTTTCCCTGATGGCCTGTAGATGTGACTCGAGCCGCAGTTGGCTCGCGTCCTGTTTATCTCGTATTCGAGATCTCAGCGCGTCCGCCTCTAATTCCGCTGCAGCCGCCAACGCTGAGAGACGAGACTTCACGCCTTCCGCCTGCAGACACAAACAAACACACTCACAACTGTATGATGGTATGGAGAACGCGCAAGTGTATTGTGTCCTCAATAAGCAAAGGGGAAGATCTTCCACCGGGCTAATCAATCTGATCTCGGGGTCCTAGGACTGGCAGTTGTTCGTCGGAGCTACGAGTTTTACCTATACAGGGTATCCCGGAATGTGAGGGAAACCCTGGGTATCTCTTAGCACATCCCTAAAATCAACAATTTTAGGTAGGATGGAAACTTTGATGGTCATTTCATGAATGAAAAATATGGAAAACCAAAAAATCGTAGAACAAACTATGTTCCCCACCACGGTGTCAATGAACTCCTTTCGGCATTATATACATATTCCGGGACACCCTATATACTAGACTCTGTCCACCCGGCGTAAAACCCGGATAAAAAGTAGTCTATGTGTTATTCTGATGTATAATTTGTATTACTATAAAGTTCCATCAAAATAGTTTTTAGTAGTTTTTGAGTGAAAGAGTAACAAACTCAAAACAGTGAAGAAAAACATCGAGAGGAAACCGACATGCCCTAGAAACAAATTTAAAAGTAAAACCAACAATCGCTGGGGAAGAAAGGCCCTCAACTCAATGGCCCTATTTTTTTTCAATAATTTGGATGTTTTTCTTGTTGTTCAATTAGTTGATTATTTTTAATTATCTAGCTCGCAACAATACCTTCTCTCTAGCTGCATCATCTCGTTCCTGCTTCTTCTGTTCCTTCAGCTCCTCGACCCTCGCGTCTCGCTCTTTCCTCTTCTCTAGGAGGCTCTCAACGTGCTGTTTTCTAGCTGCTTCTAGAGCCTTCTTTCTGGCGCCGACAGCGGCCTCGCGAGCTGCCTTTTGCTCCTGGAAAGAACGTTATATACCCAATGGTTATTTCTACACTGATATATCTATATTATATATATAGAATAGAATAGAATATATCTTTATTGTACACCAGTAAATACAGAAGAAACACGAAAAAGAAATTATAATTATATCTAGTGATACAATGGGCGACCTTATCGCTGAAAGCGATCTCTTCCAGGCAACCTTTGGATGGACAGAAACTGTAAGAACAAATAAGGACGGCGGCGTACAACCAACATTATAGAGAACGATAGAAGTAAAAAAATAAAAACAATAAAAAAAAAATACTAAATAAATTACATACATATATAAATACACCTAACAGCTACATAGATATATAAATATATATATATAAATATATAATATATTATATTAAGACGACGTAGAGAGCGATGAAAGATAATATTTCTTTATCAAGCTTTTGAAAATAGGAAGAGACTTAGCTTGTCTTATGGAGACTGGCAGAGCATTCCAGAGCTTGGTAGCCTGCAGTGTGAAAGAATTACCGTAAAAATCTGAGGAATGTACAGGAGTTTTTAATTGGAGTGTTTCAGAGGAGCGTAAAGATCGAGGGTTTGATAGGTGGAGGAACTCAAAACGTTCTTTTAGATAAGATGGAGTAGAGGGAACAAAGAGAATGCTGTAGAGAAGAGAAAGGATGTGTGCGTTCCGGCGAAGGCGGATAGGTAACCACTTGAGTCTAGTGCGATATTCGGAAACGTGATCATATTTACGCAAGCCAAATATGAATCTGATGGAGAAATTTTGGAGCCGCTCAAGTTTGTTAAGTTGGTCTTCGGTTAAATCAGGATAGCTGGCATCGGCGTAGTCGAGTATGGGAAGCAACAATGATTGTGCGAGCGCAATTTTAGTGGAAGTCGGAAGAAAGTTTCGCAGCCGCTTAAGTGAGGCAGCTGCAGCAAAGGTCTTTCGGCTTACCGCTGCTAATTGTGGTCCCCATGACAAGTGCCTATCAATGAATATGCCTAAGTTTTTGACCACCTCACTGATTTTGATGACAGTGCCATCAAAAACAACTTGCGGGAGGCAGTGCCAGTCAATTTTAGGGGTCATCCTCGAGCTGCATATGACTACCACCTGTGATTTTGACGGGTTCACCTTCAGCCCATATGATTTGCTCCATTTTAATATATTTTGCAGGTTATTGTTGGTGCTGATGATGGCCTCGTCTAGACAGTCAATAGGAGCTTGAGTGTAGATTTGTAAATCATCTGCATAGAGGTGGTAGGAAGAAGAAAGTTGCTTGGAGATGGAGTTAATAAAAATTGCAAAGAGAAGAGGAGATAAAACGCCGCCCTGAGGAACACCGGCACTCAATTGACACCAAGAAGAAAAAGTATCGTCAATGCGGATACGTTGCCGGCGTCCATACAGGTAACTACGAAACCAGTCAATTGCTGTTGGAGAAATGTTAAGAGAGCAGAGAAGAGCTAACAGTATATCAAAGTCAACATTATTGAACGCATTGCTGAAATCCAGTAACGTTAGGATAGTGACTTTTCCATCTTCCATGCCATACCTGATGTCATCAGTTATTTTAATGAGAGTGGTGGAGGTGCTATGGCCAGGGCGAAAACCGGACTGATATGGATTAAGAAGGCTATTTGTGTTGATGAATAGGCTGAGTTGCTGGTGTACGAGGCGCTCTAGAACTTTTGAAAGGAATGGGAGAATAGAGATAGGACGATACTCGGAAGGAGAGGAAGGATTCGGTTTCTTGGGTAGAGGAGTCACTTGCGCCTCCTTCCACGCACTTGGAAAGGTTGCAGTGTCAATGGAGAAGTTCAGTAAATAGGTAAGGACATGGACAATTTCATCAAGGATGGGTGTAATCATTTTTTTACTAATACTGTCGCTACCAATCGCATTCGAAGAGATGGATGATATGCTCTTCTTAACATCACAATCAGTAAATTGGCGAAACATAAAACGTGGAAAGTCAGGAGTTGGTAATGATGAAAGATAATTTATAGTTTGGGCTTTAACAGCTCTAT
>OY292449.1:0-16613 GCA_958496245.1 Perizoma flavofasciatum
ATTTAAATAGCTTATAATTAGAGCATAATATTGAAGATATTAAGGAGATATATTATCTTTAGATATTAATTTATAAAAATAAAAATTTTTTTTTTACAGTGAAAATGTAATGTTTTTTTTAAACTATATAAATAGAAATATTAATGGAATTTAACCACTAAAAATAAAGTTAGCAGCTTGATTTTAATCTTTATATTTCTTTAATTGGAATTTTAATATTCAATGTTATCATTAACAGTGATATACCTCTTTTTGGTTTCAATTAAAAATAAGGAGTATGTACACTCTATCTTTTAAGTCGAAATTAAATGCATGAAATTGCTTCTTATTTAAGATAAATTGAAATTCAATATTTTTTGAATGCAAATCAAATGTTTTAGTATAAACTATAATCCTTATAATTTATTTAATTTGTTCAATTTAATATATTTTGATTTCATTCATGGTAAAGTCCAATTAAAAGAATTAAAATAAAAAAAAAACTAATTTTTATTCAAGTGAAAAAATTAACTAAGTTAAATAACTTAATTATAGGAAAAATTAAAGCAATTTCTACATCAAAAATCAAAAAAATTATAGTAATTAAAAAAAAATGTAAAGAAAAAGGAATCCGAGCTGAAGATTTTGGATCAAATCCACATTCAAAAGGTGAACATTTTTCTCGGTCTATAGATGATTTTTTTGATAAAATAATTGAGATAAATATTATAATATTGGAAATAATAAAAATAATAGTAGAAATTAATATTATTAAATTAATTATTTATATTAAATTATTTTTAAACTTTTTGATTGGAAGTCAAATATACTAAATATATTATATAAATAGTTAATTACCTCATCAATAAATTGAAATATAAAGGAATAGTCAAACTACATCTACAAAGTGTCAATATCATGCTGCAGCTTCAAATCCAAAATGATGATTATTAGAAAAGTGGTTTATTAAATGTCGAATAAAACATACAAATAAAAATATAGTTCCAATTATTACATGAAGACCATGGAATCCTGTTGCTATAAAAAATGTTGACCCATATACACTATCAGCAATCGTAAATCTAGCTTCAATATATTCGTATGCCTGAAGAATAGTAAAGTATACCCCTAATAAAATTGTCAATAATAATCTTTGTTTACATTGAGTAAAATTATTTTCTATCAAGGCATGATGGGCTCATGTTACAGTTACTCCTGAACTAATTAAAATAATTGTATTTAATAATGGAATTTGGAATGGGTTAAATGGAATAACTCCCTTTGGGGGTCATATAGCTCCAATTTCAATATTGGGGGATAAACTTCTATGAAAAAAAGCTCAGAAAAAAGATAAGAAGAAAAAAATTTCTGACACAATAAATAAAATCATTCCTCAACGAAGGCCTTTGGTAACTAATATAGTGTGTTTACCTTGGAAAGTTCCTTCTCGACAAATGTCTCGCCATCATTGGAATATAGTTAAAATTACAATAATATACCCAATAATTAATAAATTTATGCTAAAATCATGGAATCATTTTACTATACCTGTGACTAAGGTTAAAGTTCCAATGGCACCAGTTAAAGGTCATGGGCTGTAATCTACTAAGTGGAAGGGATGATTAAAGTTTAATTTCATTAGTTAATTAACTTCTCTAGAATATAAAGTTCTTAAAATAGCAATTACATATGATTGAATAACCGCAACTGCGGATTCTAAAATTAAAAGTAAAATTTGAATAGTAATTAAAAAAAAAATTAAGTAAGAAGGCATGCTTGTTCCAGTTCTTCTTAATAGGGTTATTAATAAATGTCCAGCAATTATATTAGCTGTTAAACGAACGGCTAAAGTTCCTGGTCGAATAATATTTCTAATAGTTTCAATTAACACTATAAAAGGTATTAAAATTGAAGGAGTTCCTTGAGGGATTATATGGATAAATATATGTTGATAATTATTAATTCAACCATATAATATGAATCTTAATCATAAAGGTAGAGAAATAGATAATGAAAGGGTTAAATGTCTAGTTCTTGTAAAAATATAAGGAAAAAGACCTAAAAAATTATTGAATAAAATAAAAGAAAATAATGAAATAAAAATAAATGTTGATCCTTGAAAATAATTATTTTTTAATAAAGTTTTAAATTCATTGTGAAGTTTTATTATAATAAAATTTCATAGTATAAAATGACGATTTGGGATTATTCAGAATGTGTAAGGTAAAAATATTAATCCTAATAATGTTCTTAATCAGTTTAAGGGTAGATTAAATAAATTTGTTGAAGGATCAAAAATTGAAAATAAATTACTTATCATTTTCAGCTAAAATTTTTCTTGTAAATTTTATTGGTAGTATTTTTATTATTTAAATTTATACTTAAAATATAATAATTTATTATATTAAAAATTAAAAAAATTAATACAAATAAAAAAAAAGAAATTATTCAATTAATAGGTATTATTTGTGGAATAAAAGAATATTACTAAAGTAATAATTTAAATTTGACATATTTATGTTATTTAATTAACTAATTCTTTCATTAAGAGTAATTGTTAATTTACTATGAAATGGTTTAAGAGACCAGTACTTACTTTCAGTCACTTAATGATGAATAGTTATTAATTCAATTAATAAAATTTTTTATAGAAATACTTTCGATTACAATAGGCATAAAACTATGATTAGCCCCACAAATTTCAGAACATTGTCCGTAGTAAATTCCTGGTCGATTAATATAAAAATTAGTTTGATTTAATCGTCCTGGGTTAGCATCAACTTTAACTCCTAGTGAGGGGATTGTTCAAGAGTGAATAACATCTGTAGCTGTTACTATAATTCGAATTTGATTATTTATAGGAATAATAATTCGATTATCTACGTCTAATAATCGAAAATTATTATTTTGAAGTTCATTTGCTGGAATTATATATGAATCAAATTCAATATTATGAAAATCTGAATATTCGTATCTTCAATATCATTGATGCCCAATAGATTTTAGGGTAATTAAAGGATTATTAATTTCATCTAATAAGTATAATAATCGTAAAGAAGGTAAGGCAATAAAAATTAAAGTAATAGCTGGTAAAATTGTTCAAATTAGTTCAATTATTTGTCCTTCAAGTAAGAATCGATTAATATATTTATTAAATAATAAATTAATTATTAAGTATCCAACTAAAATAGTAATTATAACTAAAATAACTAATGTATGATCATGGAAGAAGATAATTTGTTCCATTAAAGGAGATGCCCCATTTTGTAAATTTAAATTAGATCAGGTTGCCATTTCTAAAAAAAGGATTTTCCTTTATAAATGGGGTTTAAATCCATTACATATAATCTGCCATATTAGAATTTTCTTAAAATAGGTAATTCGTTATAGGAATGTTCTGCTGGCGGTAAATTTTGGAATCATTCAATTGAGGAAGATATATTTAAAGTAAATAAAATCATTCGATGATTAATTATTGATTCTCAAATAATAATTAAAATTAATATTACAGCTAGTAAGGAAATATATGAACCTAAAGAAGAAATAATATTTCATGAAATATAAGAATCAGGATAGTCAGAGTATCGTCGGGGTATTCCAGCTAATCCTAAGAAATGTTGAGGGAAAAAAGTTAAATTTACTCCAATGAATATAATAAAAAATTGAATTTTTAATAAATAAGGGTTTAAATATAGGCCAGTAAATAAAGGATATCAATGAATAAATCTTCCTAAGATAGCAAATACTGCCCCTATAGATAAAACATAGTGGAAATGGGCCACTACATAATAAGTATCATGTAAAGTAATATCAATAGAAGAATTAGCTAAAATTACTCCTGTTAATCCTCCTACAGTGAATAAAAATACAAATCCTAATCTTCATAAAATTGAGGGTGTGTATAGAATTTGAGTTCCATGTAATGTAGCTAATCAACTAAAAATTTTAATCCCAGTTGGAACTGCAATAATTATAGTTGCAGAAGTAAAATAAGCTCGAGTATCAATATCTATGCCAACAGTAAATATATGATGAGCTCAGACAATAAATCCTAAAATTCCAATTGCTATTATTGCATAAATTATTCCTAAACATCCAAAAGTTTCCTTTTTTCCTCTTTCTTGGGAAATAATATGAGAAATTATTCCAAATCCAGGTAAAATTAAAATATAAACTTCGGGGTGCCCAAAAAATCAAAATAAATGTTGATAAAGAATAGGGTCTCCTCCTCCAGCAGGATCAAAAAATGATGTGTTTAAGTTTCGATCTGTTAATAATATAGTAATAGCTCCTGCTAAAACAGGTAAAGATAGTAAAAGTAAAAAAGCTGTAATTCCAACAGCTCAGACAAATAAAGGTAACTGATCAAAAAACATATTATTTAATCGTATGTTAATAATAGTTGTAATGAAATTAATTGCCCCTAAAATTGAGGAAATTCCAGCTAAATGGAGTGAAAAAATGGCTAAATCTACAGATCTTCCCCCATGGGCAATATTAGAAGATAAAGGAGGATAAACTGTTCATCCAGTTCCAGCTCCATTTTCTACGATTCTTCTTGAAATTAGTAGAGTAATAGAGGGGGGTAAAAGTCAAAATCTTATATTATTTATTCGTGGGAAAGCTATATCCGGAGCTCCTAGTATAAGTGGGACTAATCAATTACCAAATCCTCCAATTATAATGGGTATAACTATAAAAAAAATTATAATAAAAGCATGAGCTGTTACAATAGTATTGTAAATTTGGTCGTCCCCAATTAAAGACCCAGGGCTTCCTAATTCTGCTCGAATTAAAAGTCTCAAGGAGGTTCCAATTATACCTGCTCAGATCCCAAAAATAAAATATAAAGTTCCAATATCCTTATGATTTGTTGAATATATTCATTTTCGCAATAAAATAAAATGGCTGAGGGTTTAAGCGATAAATTGTAAATTTATTTACGAGATTATTTCTCTTTTATTAAGTCTTATAGTCAAAAAATGATGTAAAATTGCAAATTTTAAGTTATAATTTATTATTAAGGCTTAAAGAGATAAATATCTTTATAAATAATTTTGAAGATTATTAGTTTAATTAACTTAAAACCTTCATTAAAAAAAAAAAAAAGTTCTTAAAATAATTCCTATAATGGAAATAATAGAAAAAGAATTTATAAAATAAAAAAAATTATTTTTTAGGTTAATTTTTAATCATTTTATTTTAAAATAATTTATTATAAATGAGGAATAAATAATACGGATATAAAAAAATAATAAAATTAAACTTGTCATAACAAAAATAAATGTTAAAATAAAAAATTTATTTATTATTAAAAAATTAATTACGATTCATTTAGGAAAAAATCCAATAAATGGGGGTAATCCTCCTAAAGAAAGAAAATTAATTAACAAATTAATTTTAATTATAGGTTTTATATTATTAATAAATATTTGATTTAAAAAATATGTATTTATTATATAAAAAAAAAAACATAATCTAGTAATTAAAAAAGAATATATAATTAAATAAAATAATCATAAATTTTCTCTGATTATAATAGATGAAATTATTCATCCTAAATTATTAATTGAAGAAAAAGCTATAATTTTTCGTAAAGAAGTTTGGTTTAATCCTCCTCAAGCACCAATTATTATATTTAAAATAATTGAAATTATTAATAAATTTTCATTAAAATAATATGATAGTAAAATTATGGGGGTAATTTTTTGTCAAGTTATTAAAATAAAATTGTTAAATCAAGATAAACCCTCAACAATATTGGGGAATCAAAAATGGAATGGGGCAGATCCTATTTTTATTAATATTGAAGAGTTAATTATAATTGATATAAAATTATTAATTTCAAAATTTTTAAATATAATTATTTTAATAATAATACAAAATAAAAAATTAATGGATGCAATGGATTGAGTTAAAAAATATTTCAATGATGCTTCTGAAGATAATATATTACTAGAAGAGGACATAAGGGGGATAAATCTCAAAAGATTAATTTCTAAGCCAATTCAAGCACCAAATCAAGAATTAGCAGAAATGGAAATAAAAGAACTAAAAATTAATACAAATATAAAAAATATTTTATTGGAATTTATATGCAGAAAAATAAAAAATAACATAATTTAATGTTTTAATGAATTTTAAATTCAATATTTGTATAATTATATATTTTAGTGTATGATGCACTTTAATTTTTGATATTAAGAGATATAGTTTAATTCTATAAAATATAAATAATAAAGGTAGAAAACTAAACTACTTAATTTATCCTATCAGAATAATCCTTTACTCAGGCACTTTATTTTTAAAAAAAAGGTATTTCCTCTATATTTGAAGTATGAGTCCAAAAGCTTTATTTAGCTTATTTTTAATTTTCATTTATTATTATTTATATAATAATTATTAACAATGGTCTAATTAATTAATATTAATAATTTATTATTTTAAATATTTAATATAATATTAATTATATTAATTCATTAATTTAATAGAAAGATTAATCATATTAAATATATTAATATATAGTTTATTTAAATGAATATATATTGTTTAATCATGATATTGTATTTATACACAATATTATAAAAGAAAAAAAAGAGAAATTATTTAAAATTTAATAATTTATATTAATTTTTAAAATTAATTAATATATATATTAATTATTAATTAATTAATATTAATAATTTATTATTTTAAATATTTAATATAATATTAATTATATTAATTCATTAATTTAATAGAAAGATTAATCATATTAAATATATTAATATATAGTTTATTTAAATGAATATATATTGTTTAATCATGATATTGTATTTATACACAATATTATAAAAGAAAAAAAAGAGAAATTATTTAAAATTTAATAATTTATATTAATTTTTAAAATTAATTAATATATATATTAATTATTAATTAATTAATATTAATAATTTATTATTTTAAATATTTAATATAATATTAATTATATTAATTCATTAATTTAATAGAAAGATTAATCATATTAAATATATTAATATATAGTTTATTTAAATGAATATATATTGTTTAATCATGATATTGTATTTATACACAATATTATAAAAGAAAAAAAAGAGAAATTATTTAAAATTTAATAATTTATATTAATTTTTAAAATTAATTAATATATATATTAATTATTAATTAATTAATATTAATAATTTATTATTTTAAATATTTAATATAATATTAATTATATTAATTCATTAATTTAATAGAAAGATTAATCATATTAAATATATTAATATATAGTTTATTTAAATGAATATATATTGTTTAATCATGATATTGTATTTATACACAATATTATAAAAGAAAAAAAAGAGAAATTATTTAAAATTTAATAATTTATATTAATTTTTAAAATTAATTAATATATATATTAATTATTAATTAATTAATATTAATAATTTATTATTTTAAATATTTAATATAATATTAATTATATTAATTCATTAATTTAATAGAAAGATTAATCATATTAAATATATTAATATATAGTTTATTTAAATGAATATATATTGTTTAATCATGATATTGTATTTATACACAATATTATAAAAGAAAAAAAAGAGAAATTATTTAAAATTTAATAATTTATATTAATTTTTAAAATTAATTAATATATATATTAATTATTAATTAATTAATATTAATAATTTATTATTTTAAATATTTAATATAATATTAATTATATTAATTCATTAATTTAATAGAAAGATTAATCATATTAAATATATTAATATATAGTTTATTTAAATGAATATATATTGTTTAATCATGATATTGTATTTATACACAATATTATAAAAGAAAAAAAAGAGAAATTATTTAAAATTTAATAATTTATATTAATTTTTAAAATTAATTAATATATATATTAATTATTAATTAATTAATATTAATAATTTATTATTTTAAATATTTAATATAATATTAATTATATTAATTCATTAATTTAATAGAAAGATTAATCATATTAAATATATTAATGTAAAAAAAAAAAAAAAAAAATCTATTTAAAAATTTACACAAATAAATAAATTTTTTATGATTTGAAAAATTTATTTTAAATTTATTTTACATGTAAATTTTAGTGTTATTTTTTAATTATTTTAAAAATATTTATAGTATTTGCAGTAATTAATATTAAAAATTTAAGAAATTAAGATTTAGTAATATTAAAATTAATAACAAATTTTGTGCCAGCAGTTGCGGTTATACAAAAATTAAATTAAATTTTATTAGATATTAATTAATAAGAATTTATTTATAATATTAAATTAAATTATTAAGTGAAATTTTAATTTGATAAAATTTATATAAAATATTTATGAAATTAATAAATTTAAATAAAAAACTAGGATTAGATACCCTATTATTTTAAATTTTAAAGTTTTATTCTAAAATAGTATGTAATTATTTATTGAAACTTAAATAATTTGGCGGTATTTTAGTTTATTTAGAGGAATCTGTTTAATAATTGATAATCCACGATTAAATTTACTTAATTTTTGATATTTTGTATATCGTTGTTAAAAAAATATTTTTTAATAATAATAATATTTTAAAATTTTTATAAAAAATTAAATCAGATCAAGATGCAGATTATAATTAAGAATATAATGGATTACAATAAATTTATTTAAATGAATATTAATTTGTAAAAATTAATTGAAGGTGGATTTAAATGTAATTTTATTTATTATAGTAAAATGATTAATAATTAAAATATGTACATATTGCCCGTCACTTTCATATACAAAATTGAAATAAGTCGTAACAAAGTAGATGTACTGGAAAGTGTCTCTAGAAAGATCAAATTAGAGCTTGGTAAGTATTTCATTTACATTGAAAAGATCATTAATATTAATTAATTAATTTGAGGGGAAAAATTAATTAATTATTGTTAATAAAAAAATTTTTAAATTTATATTTTAATGGGGGTTAAAGTATTATTAAAAAAAAAATTTTTATTTTTATAGTGTATTAGTATTGAAAAAGAATTTTGAAATATATGAAAAATAATTTATATAAAAGTAAATTTAATTTATTGTATCTTGTGTATCAGAGTTTATTAATAATTATTAATTTATATTAATTTCTCGAATTTAAAAGAGTTAATTAATTAAAAAAGTTATTGTAGCAAAACTATTTTCAATAATTAATTTGCAATGAAATGTTAGTCGTTTTTAAATATATCTAGTTTTTTCAGAAAAAAATTTAATTTTAAATTTTATGGGGGGTAAAAATTAATTAATTAATTTTTTTTTTAAGGAAATTTTATATTTTAAGGGATAAGCTTTAAATTAAAAAGTTATATAGAAAAGTATCTATTATTTGAAAATTTTATAATTTATATTGTTAATAAAATTTAATTTATTATAAATAATTTCATTACAAATAAAATTTAATTTTAATTTAATTTTTTATGAAAAAAAAATTTTTAATAAAAAAAATTTAGTTATAATGATAAAATTAGTATATTTATTAATAAAATTTATTTAAAAATTAATTAATTAATAAAAAGGAATTCGGCAAATATTTATATTCACTTGTTTATCAAAAACATGTCTTTTTGAGGTTAATTTAAAGTCTAATCTGCCCACTGATTTAATTATTAAAGGGCTGCAGTATATTGACTGTACAAAGGTAGCATAATCATTAGTCATTTAATTGATGACTTGTATGAAAGATTGGATGAAATATAAACTGTCTCTTTATTAATTTATAAAATTTAATTTTTTAATCAAAAAGTTAAAATAATTTAAAAAGACGAGAAGACCCTATAGAGTTTTATATTTAATTTTATTAAAAATTATTTTTAAATTTGAGAATTAAAATAAAATTAATTATTTAGTTGGGGTGACAAAAAAATAAAAAAAACTTTTTTTATAGATTAAACATAAATAAATGATTATATGATCCAATTTTATTGATTAAAAGAAAAAATTACCTTAGGGATAACAGCGTAATTTTTTTTTTTAGTTCTTATAAGAAAGAGAGTTTGCGACCTCGATGTTGGATTAAGATAAAATTTAAATGCAAAAGTTTAAAATTTTGATCTGTTCGATCATTAAAATCTTACATGATCTGAGTTCAAACCGGTGTGAGCCAGGTTGGTTTCTATCTTTTAAAAAATAAAATATTTTAGTACGAAAGGATCAAATATTTAAATTAAATTTTTTATTATATTGAATTTTATTAATAAATAAATTATATTTTAGATTATTATTACAAAGTTAATTTTATAAGTTAAACTATTTTGGCAGAAAAATGTAGTGGTTTTAGAAATCATTAATATATAGTTTAATTATATAAATAGTAGATGTTTTTAAATGATTCTATTATAATTTCTATTGGGCTGGTTGTTTTAATTTTAGGGGTATTAATTGGGGTTGCTTTTTTGACATTATTAGAACGTAAAGTTTTAGGTTATATTCAAATTCGTAAAGGTCCTAATAAAGTTGGATTAATAGGGATTTTACAGCCTTTTTCAGATGCTGTAAAATTATTCACTAAGGAGCAAACTTATCCAAATTATTCAAATTATATATCTTATTATTTTTCTCCTGTAGTTAGTTTTATATTATCTTTGATAATTTGAATATTAATGCCTTATTATTTTAATTTATTAAGATTTAATTTAGGAATTTTATTTTTTCTTAGTTGCACTAGTTTAGGGGTTTATACTGTTATAATTGCTGGTTGATCTTCTAATTCAAATTATGCTCTTTTAGGGGGGTTACGGGCTGTAGCTCAAACTATTTCATATGAAGTTAGATTAGCTTTAATTTTGTTATCTAGAATTATTATGATTATAGATTTTAATTTAATAAAATTTTTTTTATATCAAGATATAATTTGATTTATATTTATCATATTCCCCTTGATGATATGTTGGTTTTCATCTAGATTAGCGGAAACTAATCGGACTCCTTTTGATTTTGCTGAGGGGGAAAGAGAATTGGTTTCAGGGTTTAATGTAGAATATAGAAGAGGAGGTTTTGCTTTAATTTTTTTAGCTGAATATTCGAGAATTTTATTTATAAGAGTATTATTTGTTTTAATTTATATGGGAGGGTATAATTTAAATTTATTTTTTTATTTAAAATTTATTTTTATTTCTTTTTTATTTATTTGAGTTCGAGGTACATTACCTCGTTATCGTTATGATAAATTAATATATTTAGCTTGAAAAAGATATTTACCAATTTCTTTAAATTTTATAATATTTTATTTAGGGGTGAAAATTTTTTTAATTTAGTAATTTATTTTATTTTTTTTTAGTACAAATTAATAGAATATATATAATTCTTTCTTAAGTTTTCAAAACAAATGCTTAACAAGCTCATTAATTAATTAAATAATAATTTATCTCAATATTTGCCAATTAAAGGATTAATAATAAAATATCTGAAATAAATAATTGTTAAAATTTGTCCTGTAATAATATAAGGATTTTCAACAGGTCGAGCTCCAATTCAGGTTAATAAGATAATTACTACAATTATTGTTCAAAATAAAATTTGATTTAAGGGATAGAATTGAATTCCTTGAATTTTTTTATTTGACGTAAAAGGTAAAATGATTAAGATTAAAATTGACATTACTAAAGCAATTACTCCTCCTAGTTTATTGGGGATAGATCGTAAAATAGCGTATGCAAATAAAAAGTATCATTCAGGTTGAATGTGAACAGGGGTAACTAAAGGATTTGCTGGAATAAAATTGTCAGGGTCTCCTAGTATATTGGGATTAATTAAAGTTAATATTACTAAAAAAAATAATAAAATAATGAATCCAATTAAGTCTTTAAAAGTAAAAAAAGGATGGAAAGGAATTTTATCTAAATTTCTATTAATTCCTAAAGGATTATTAGAGCCAGTTTGGTGTAAAAATAAAAGATGAATAATAGTTATTATTAAAATAATAAAAGGTAATAAAAAGTGGAAAGTATAAAATCGGGTTAAAGTAGCATTATCAATGGCAAAACCTCCTCAAATTCAATTTACTAATATAGTTCCTAAATAAGGAATTGCGGATAATAAATTAGTAATTACTGTAGCCCCCCAAAAAGATATTTGTCCTCAAGGTAATACATATCCTATAAAAGCAGTGCCTATAAGTAAAAATAAAATAATTACTCCTACTATTCAGGTGTATTTTAAGTTAAAAGATTCATAGTAAATTCCTCGACCAATGTGCAAGTAAATACAAATAAAAAAAAAAGATGCCCCATTTGCATGAAGAGTTCGAATTAATCAACCATAATTTACATTTCGGCAAATATAGTTAATTCTGTAAAATGCTAATTCAATATTAGCTGTATAATATATAGTTAAAAATAATCCTGTAATAATTTGTACAATTAAGCATAATGCTAATAACGATCCAAAATTTCATCATGCTGAAATATTAGATGGGGAAGGTAAATCAATTAAGGATGAGTTAATAATTTTTATAATAGGGTGAGTTTTTCGCAATAAGAAAAAATTATTTTTCATTTGTTAAGTTGTTCGTAACGGACCATAAAAAATATTTGTAATTTTTACAATGGCGATTAAAGCAACAAATAAATAAATTACTATTATTATTATTAATATAAAATTATGACTATTATAAAGTTTATTAATATTGATTTTATTTTCATTATTAAAAAAATATATGAAAAAAAAATTATCATTGTCTATGATATTATTTCTAAAATTTATTCATTTTAAGTTATTATATAGTAAAAATTGTATTAATACAAATAAAAAAAAAGAAATTATTCTAAATAATTTTATATGAATATTAAAAGGTAGTAGTATTTCGTTAGAGGCAATTCTTGACACGTAAATAAATAATACTAATAATCCTCCTAAAAAGGTTAAAAATAAAATATAAGAAAATCAATAAGTTTTAATAAGTATTCCTGAAATTAAGCAAATAAGAAGGGTTTGAATTAAAATTATTAATCCTATAGAAAGAGGGTGGTTAAGAAATAATATAAATATAGAGATTAATAGTATAATTATAGATAATAAAATTTTTGTTATTTCAAAGAATAGTTTATAAAAAAATTATAATTTTGGAGATTATAGATAAAGAGTTTCTTTTTCTTTGAAGTTTTTAAAGAAAAATCTTAATTTTGATTTACAAGACCAATGTTTTTTTTTAAACTATAAAAACAAATGATAGTTATAAATATATATATAATTATTATTTTTATATTTTTTATGGGTAATTTAATTTTTGTTTCTAAACATAAACATTTATTAATTGTTTTATTAAGTTTGGAATTTATAGTTTTAAGAGTTTTTTTTTTATTTTTAATATATTTATTAACAATTAATTATGACATATATATATTAATAGTATTTTTAGTATTTTCTGTTTGTGAAGGGGCTTTAGGTTTATCTATTTTAGTTTCTATAATTCGCACCCATGGTAATGATTATTTTCAAAGTTTAAATTTGTTATAAATGATAAAATTTTTAATAATAATAATTTTTATAATTCCTTTATGCTTTAAAAAAAATATATTTTGAATGGTTCAATTTGTTTTATTTTTTTTATTTTTTATTTTTTGTAATTTAACTTTAAATGTTAATAATTTTACAAATATTAGTTATATATATTCTTGTGATTTAATTTCATTTGGCTTAATTACATTAAGAATTTGAATTTGTATTTTAATAATTATAGCTAGTGAGAATTTATTAAAATTAAATTTTTATGTAAATTTTTTTTTGATAAATATTATTTTATTACTATTAATATTATATATAACTTTTAGAGTTATAAATTTATTTCTTTTTTACTTATTTTTTGAGGGGAGATTGATTCCTACTTTAATATTAATTATTGGTTGGGGGTATCAGCCTGAGCGAATTCAAGCTGGAATATACTTATTATTTTATACTTTATTTGCTTCTTTACCATTATTAATGGGTATTTTTTATGTTTATAATGAAATAAATTGTATTATAATTTATTTTTTAAAATTTTTTAATATAAATTATTATTTATTATATTTATCAATAATTTTAGCTTTTTTAGTAAAAATACCTATATATTTGGTTCATTTATGGCTTCCTAAGGCTCATGTAGAAGCTCCAGTATCTGGATCAATGATTTTAGCTGGCATTATATTAAAATTAGGGGGTTACGGGCTGTTACGAGTTATAATTTTTCTACAAGAAATTAATATAAAATTAAATTATTTATGAATTATTATTAGATTATTAGGGGGGTTTTATATTAGTTTAAAATGTTTTTGCCAAGTAGACATTAAATCCTTAATTGCTTATTCCTCAGTCGCTCACATAAGAATTGTTATTGGAGGTATTATAGTAATAAATTATTGAGGGTTTATTGGTTCTTATTTATTAATAATTGGCCATGGTCTTTGTTCTTCAGGTATATTTTGCTTAGCTAATATTAATTATGAGCGATTAAATAGTCGTAGATTAATAATTAATCGTGGGATATTAAATTTTATGCCTTCTATAAGATTGTGGTGATTTTTACTTTTATCTTCTAATATGGCAGCTCCTCCTTCTTTAAATTTAATGGGGGAAATTATACTGATTAATAGATTAGTCAGATGATCATATTTTTGTATAATTTTTTTATGTTTGATTTCATTTTTTAGAGCAGGCTATAGTTTGTACTTGTATTCATATGTTCAACACGGAAAATATTGTTATGGAATTTATAGTTTTTATACGGGGGTTTCTCGAGAATATTTATTATTGTTATTACATTGATTGCCTTTAAATATATTAATTTTAAAGGTTGATTATTCAATAATTTGGTTTTATTTAAATAATTTAAAAAAAAATATTGATTTGTGGAGTCAAAAATATGAAAATATTCATTTTAAATTATCATAATAAAAAATTATTCAATTTGTTTTATTTCTTTTTTATTTTTAATAATGTTTAGATTAATAAATTTTTTTTTTTTTATTTATTTTATTATAAATAATATAGTTATATTTTTTGAGTGGGAATTAATTTCTTTTAATTCTGTAAGAATTGTTATATCTATTTTGTTAGATTGAATATCTTTATTATTTATAATATTTGTATCATTGATTTCTTCTGTTGTTATTTATTATAGAAAAAGATACATAAGTTCGGAGTTAAATTTAATACGGTTTATTATTTTAGTGTTATTATTTGTATTTTCAATAATTTTATTAATTATTAGACCAAATATAATTAGAATTTTATTAGGGTGAGATGGCTTAGGTTTAGTTTCTTATTGTTTAGTAATTTACTACCAAAATCTAAAATCTTATAATGCTGGTATATTAACTGCTTTATCAAATCGAATTGGGGATGTTTTAATTTTAATAATTATTTGTTGGATAATAAATTATGGTAGATGAAATTATATTTTTTATTTAGAGTTTATAAAAAATGATTTTTCAATAATTTTTATTTCTGTAATAGTTATTTTAGCAGCTATAACAAAAAGAGCTCAAATTCCTTTTAGATCTTGATTGCCAGCTGCTATGGCAGCTCCAACTCCTGTGTCTTCTTTAGTACATTCTTCAACTTTAGTTACTGCTGGGGTTTATTTATTAATTCGATTTAATTTATTATTAGTTGATACTTTTTTTTTAAAATTATTATTATTATTTTCTAGTTTAACAATATTTATAGCAGGTATTTCTGCAAATTATGAATTTGACTTAAAAAAAATTATTGCTTTATCTACTTTAAGACAATTAGGATTAATAATAAGAATTTTAAGAATAGGAGTTCCTATATTAGCTTTTTTTCATCTTCTTACTCATGCTATATTTAAAGCCTTATTATTCATATGTGCTGGGGTTATTATTCACATAATAAATGATATACAAGATATTCGGTTTATAGGGGGTATTAGTTTGTATATTCCTATAACTTGCTTATGTTTAAATATTTCAAATATAGCTCTATGTGGGATTCCTTTTTTATCTGGGTTTTATTCTAAGGATTTAATTTTAGAAATAATAAGATTTAGTAATTTCAATTTTTTAATTTTTTTATTGTATTATATTTCTACAGGTTTGACTATATTTTATACTATTCGATTAACTATGTATTTAATAATTAATGATTTCAATTTATTAGCAATTTTTAACTTATATGATGAAGATTACACTATATTAAAGAGAATAATAGTTTTATTATTTATAAGATTAGTCAGAGGTAGAGTATTAATGTGATTGATTTTTTATTATCCATTTATAATTTATTTACCATTTAATATAAAAATAGCTGTAATTTATGTTAGTTTAATGGGGGCTATACTAGGTTATTTTATTAGAAATATAAAAATTTATTCTTTAAATAAATTTTTATGCACTTATAATTTAAGATTATTTTTATGTACAATATGATTTTTACCAAATTTAAGTACTTATGGTGTTAGTTATTATTTTTTAAATTATGGTCAAAAATTAATAAAAAATATAGATTTAGGTTGAAGAGAATTATATAGAGGCTGAGGTTTATTTAATGTTATAAAGAATTATTCTATTTTTTATAATTATTATCAGATAAGTAATTTTAAAATTTATTTATTTAGATTTATCATATGGGTAATAATTTTTTTATTTTTATTTATATTAATTT